>LPNX010958373.1:514605-544237 GCA_001517045.1 Pseudotsuga menziesii
TGGAAGGAGGGCATTAAGGCATCCCCCATCATCCAACATGAGGTACTTATCAAGGATGTATAATGTGGAAGGACTCGATCATAGGTGCACGAACCAGGAACTGTACTGGGAATGGCCAACATGCAAAGTCAAGATAATTGAGGAATGGCTGGCTCAAGTTTCAACTTCCTTCGAACAAGAGCATAACGGTGTATGGTGACTGAATGAAGGCAGCATAGACTCGATATACAAACTGGGACATCTCTGTGACACAGGAGGCATCAACAGAGGATCCATAGGGACTGGAAGCTTAACCAGTCGGTGGAGATAAACTCAGATAAACGACTACAGCTCCTAAAGTCAAACTATAACCCAACCAATGGATGTGATATACAGTGCTCTGTTCGAAGGCGACACGAATCGACAGCTGCCAAAGATAACATATTTCCTTGTCCGGCTTTTTGTTTTTTTGATTTTTTTTTGGACTTTTTCAGTTAGTTGAAAAGCTTGAAAAAAGAATAAACTAGCTTTATAGTTACAAACTAGGAGGAGACGAGTGTCATAAGGGCAAACAAACTAGTTCCAAGCAGTGGAACATACCTATGCTCAATGCAAGGATACATGTGTAGGATATCGACACTCGGGGGAAAATCCCCTCCTGGTAAAAAGGGAATCAAGCTGCGAAGGATATAAAAAATGGCTCTGCATGGCTAGACATGAGACAAGCTCAGGCTATATGGCTGAAACGCAATGTCAGGAGAGCCGGCATAAAGCTCAATAAGGCAGGAAAAGCTCATGATAATGCATTCACAACTTGACATGAGGGAGTCCCGAGGGAAATAGGCCAGCATAAGATCAAGAGGAGCATGAGGCTCTTGCGAAATGTCATGGCAGTACTATACAATGGACTCCCACACCCTAAAGGAGAAACCATCAGCATGGGCACCAAATGTAAGTAAGGTGCTTACTAGGGTACCCATGTAAGGTGAAGCTCTACCACTCATATCATGCCACTTCTAAAGCAGCAAGAAGGTTCCATGACATAATAGAGTGGGTTCGTACCTAAGGTCATGGTGATATGGTCACAAGGTCATGCAAAATGCAAGCAGTGGTGAAACCTAACCTATATGCCATTTTAGACATGATACCTGAGATTGGCATGAACGGGTCAATCCAACGACTAAAACAACACTGAAAAAGGTCTTCTACATCACCAATTATGTCAAAAACGGTCCAAAATGGTTAGAAATTGTCGAAACTATAGGAAAGGGGGTAAATTTTTTTGAATATTTGAAATTTTTTCTATAAATAGTAAAAAATATAAATCATTTGAAACTTTTACCCATTTGAGCTCTGAATTTCAACTGCAAATTCCAGGAGATCCAGCCGGCGGAATTCACAACCGTTTCTTCCAGGTATTTACTCATGCTCTCCTCTTGCATTTTGATATAATTTTTAAAGATTTTCATGGTTAAATGAAATTTTTAAGCCATCCCAAAGTGCGCGCTACGGCCCACTTGGATATCGAGGTTTTTTCTGCATATAGGGCTGGCTATATGTGGAAAATGGCCTAAAAGCCGCATACATACGCGGTTGTTTTCAAAACAGTCGTGTATGAGGCCGCGCATAAGGTTTTCAAGTAAACTAATGGGTAATTTTGCAATTTATTTTGCAGGATGGTGCTAGAATGGAGAGAGTGTGAGCATGGTGAAGTAGAGGAAGCAGTAAGGGCTGACTTAATGGCTCAACAAGCTCTATGTGCATGCGGACTCTACAAGTTTTGGTGTCTTGATGGTTTGAGGGCCAAACCAAGACTGCTACAGATGCTGGTAGACTACTGGGATCCAGACTCAGAGTCCTTCTGTATTGATGGGATGTCCCTCAGTATAGAGGTGGAGGACATATACTTTATCACTGGTCTTTCTAGACGAGGGGAAGTGGTGAACCTTCATTCCCGAGGTGGGCCAGGGGGTGGCCTGACTATCGATGAGTACATAGCCGTGTACTATTTTCCAGACACTGAGAAGGTGGGGAGTCAAGTCCCTACCAATGCTATACAGGTGCTGGGCCTAAAGGCCATATTACTGACGCTAGGAAGGATAGCAGGATTAGAATCACTCCACCATGCCTCGCGGCCCCTGATGTTCTATGCAGTGGAGTGCATGAGACCCACAGTCTATGACTGGAGTACGACACTACTGAGCAACATGAAACATTAGCTCAGTGAGTGTAAGGCAGGCAGGGTACGGAACTTCGGGTTCAGCAGTATTCTGAGCATGTTTTTCTTCGAGCGTGTTCCAGGATTGAGCTCTAGAGTGGATTTTCCTCTCCACGGGGTTCGAGATCCAGCCCAACGACATTGGGCAGATGCGATGCACAGACTGGGGGGTGGTAGGGTGGCCAACCCATATCCAGCTCACTTCTTTACATGGTGGCGATGACAGATTATTGCCATTGATGACTACCCCTATGGAGGGATAGATTTCCGGGGGGATCCGGACATGCCATTGCCACCAGGATCGGCATATGGCGATATAGGTAACAAATCTCGACCCTCACTCTTTTTAAATTTTTTTGAGTTATTTAATTTTTTTTTGTATTTTCTTGATTATATGGAAGCAAAAAACATGTTTTTGCATGACAATACATAGTGACATCTACCATTTGTGTGTAGATGTGGGACCACGGTGGCCAGAGGGCTTCCCTCGTCATAGACATAGGGGAAGAGGAGATGACATCACGGGTGTGGATGTAGAGCGAACGCTACAGAGCATTCATACCAAATTTGTGAGACTGACTCATAGAGTTCCCATGGCACAAGTCGAGGACTTGCCTGAGGCTATGCAGCGGCAGGTGGTGGGTGTGCCACGCGCATGAGTGCATTTATTTCGACGGCTAGCTAGAGCCGTAGTGACGTTCCATGATCACAACCCTCTTCCTCCTCCACAGGATTAGACACCTGGGAGTGTATTCATTTTGTACTACCGTGTATTATATGATGGTGGCTTAAAAAGCCCCAATTTTGTATCATGACACTATGTATTACCACATTTTTGATATATAAAAAGTTTTATGGTGATCAGTTTATTTATTTACATGTGTAACAATTGTGTTTGTGATTAATTTATTATGAATGAAACAAATGCCAATCTAACATGTAGTTAGCATATGAGTCAGCAACTTGATTATTATTTCTTGGAATGTGTATATATGTTATACTGTCAAATTGCCGTTCTAACAATCTCACACGTAAGAACCTTCTCAATAATGTCGGATCTCTAACATGGTACAAACCATTGAGCTGTGACACTACTAACTCCGAATCAAGACGTACCTCAAGAGATAGAACACCATGCAAAATGGAATCCCGTAGAAGCTCAATAACGGCGCTATATTCAGCAACATTGTTGGAATATGGCCATAGACATACACCTCCTGAAGACAGTACCTGACCCATAGGAGTATAAATCACCCAAGCAGTTGAGGTTGAGTGTTGAGTGTGACGGCTTGCACCATTCGCGAATCCTATGTAGGTGGAAGATTCAATTGACATCTGCCAAAAGAAATAGAAACTAATCACAAACCCGATCACGATAAGGAAAAGACTTAACTATGCAAAGTTGTAAAATAATATACAACAAGCAGCCTTGGCTAAATATCATGGATAGTATTTTTTAAGATAGAGCCCATTTCTAGGTTCCACCAAAGATGTTCCTTCGTAATCGACTAACTCATAGGCGCCCTTCTCTAACACACGCTTAACCATGTAAGGACCACACCACATAGGATTAAACTTCCCCGCCCCCAAGGTTTCTTTCGGTTGATCCCACAAGAGGACCAAGTCTCCTTCACTAAACACTCTTGGATGGACAGATCTATCGTACTGGACCTTAATGTGACGCTTATTAACCTCTAGAGCCACTAGGGCCTCTCGACGCTGCTCATCAAGTTGCTCAAGGTGAACCAAACGCTCCTCCAAAGGTGAAGTGTCTGGTAAGATTTCCACAGCTAGCTTCAATGAAGGAATTTCATATTCAACTGGAAATATCGACTCCACTCCATGCACAAGATGATATGGAGAAAAACCAATGGCAGTATTAACCGCGATTCGATATGCCCACAAAGTAGGATATAACATAATGTGCCAATTATTCTTGCTTTGTGCGATGGTTCGTTGGAGAATGGATTTGAGTGATTTATTCACTGCCTCTACCTGTCCATTCGCTTGGGGGTAGTAAGAAGAGGAGTGCTCTTGCTTATACCCTAACTTGGATGCCAACTTTTCGATCATACGGTTCTGAAAGTGTGAGCCATGGTCAGTGACAAGCTCTTTCGGAATCCTGAACCGAGTAATGATTTCGTTGAATACAAAGTGAGCGGTTGTCTCACCATCAGATTTTACTGTGGGCATAGCCTCAGCCCATTTCGTGAAGTAATCAACAGCCACTATAATGTGATGGTGCTCCCCAGCCGAAGCTGGGTTGCAATCCATAAAATCGAACCCCCACTTAGTGAAGGGACCGACGGTGATAATGGGATGTAATGGGGCAGGTTTCGAGTGCATATTACGTGCAAACACCTGGCAAGGGTGGCACCTCTTGACCGCATCAACACAATCTTTAAAGATCGACGGCCAGAAATAACCCGCTCTCAAAATCTTTTGAGCTGTAGAAAGCCCAGATAAATGACCACCAGACGCCCCTCTACGACAATCATTCAGCATAACCTCAGCCTCGTCATGAGTTAAACAATGTCGTAAAATGGAATCTACCCCACGGTGGTACAAAGTATTGTCCACTATAAGGTATTTCTTAGAGACGTGACATAACTGTCATCGTTCATATTGCGAGAGGTGAGTAGGGGTCCTCTGTGTTTGCAGATATACTATGATATCCCCGTACCATGGGTCTAATGTAGATATTAAGAAGATGTGTTCATCAACAAACGTATCTTCACATACCAACTCCTCGGTCTCACTCGGAAAGTTCGATATGAGCTCTGCAAAGACTAAAAGACTTCTTCGATTTTGCCGAAACAAACTCGAGATCAAATTCTTACAGAATGACAATCCATTTATTATACTTTCCCCCAATCATCCTTCGTGTGAGGACAAACTGAAATGGATTGACATGGGCCACAACCAAGGTCTGGTGAAGGAGAATATAATGTCTCAAACGCTGAACCACATGTACGGTAGCTAAAGAAAGCTTCTCGACATGAGAATAATGAATCTCTATGTCAATAAGGTTTCAGCTCAAATAATATATGACATGCTCTTGGAGCTCCTCATCCTCTTGAACCAAAACCATACCAATCGTCTCTAAAGACGTGGCCACATATAATAAAAAATCACGGCTAGAGGAGTAATCACCGGGGCCAATGCTAGGGCTCGCTTGAGTGCATCGAAGGACTCCTGGGCTCGCTCATCCCATTCAAAGGGAGTATCCTTCTTCAAGAGACGCATAAATCCTCTAGTCAAATTGGCAAAGTTGACAACAAATCTTCGTAAGAAGTTTTCCATGCCTTGCAAACACTGAAGATGACGAATATTCTTTAGGGGAGACAACTGAAGTATTGCCTCAACCTTCAAAGGGTCGACTCTTATACCCTCCTTTGAAATGATGAATCCTAACAAACGACCTGACTTCACGCAAAAGATGCACTTATGAGGATTTAATCTAATTGAATAGTGTCGGCATATTTCGAATACCAATATCAAGTGGTAGGGATGATGCATTCTCATATGAGAATGAGCAGTGAGGTCATCCAAAAATACTTCAATAATAGACTTGAGATCATGGAAGATCAAGGTCATCACCCGCTGAAACGTAGCTCCGACGTTTTTAAGGCCGAAAGGAATTTTTTGATATGCAAACGTTCCCCAAGGACAAATAAATGTAGTCTTGTGTTGGTCCTCAGGATTAATTGGTATCTGATTATACCCGGAAAAGCCATCCATGAAGGAGAACACCTCGCTACTTGAACACTAATCCAAAATTTGATCTATAAATGGTGTGGGGAAGTTATCCTTAGGGCAGGCACGATTCAAATCGTGGAAATAAGTGCATTTGTAGATCGCTCCCTGCTTCTTATCTACCGGAACGGGGTTTGAAACCCACTCCGTCAAGGGAACGGGATAGATGAAACCGGCTTTCAACAGCTTTTCTATCTCTGCCTTAATGGCGGGTGCTTTCCTAGGATTCACGACGCGTAAATGTTGTCGAACAGGCTTAGGATTGGGGTAAGTCTTAATCTCATGTTCGACAATTCGAGGGTCAATACCTGGCATCTCGTTGTAAGACCAAGAAAAAATATCACAGAATTCCTTGAATAGCTGGGTATATTCGAGAATCTCAGCATGGGAACAATCCGCCCCAATATAGAAATTCTCAATTGTGCTAGGATTACGAGAAATGTTGATAGGAATCGTTGACGATATGTTCGCCATGTTTCCATCAGCCATCGGACCAGGAGAGCTTAATGGAACCATAGGACTACCAACTTTCTGACTAAGAATCTCCCTATAATCCTCATGCTCCAAACGGTCAAGCTCTGGAAGAAAGTACGATCTATGATGAAGTTCCTCCCATGGTGGCTCAACTCCCGACATAGCCTCGATAATTGCTTCATCTGAAGGGAAAACCGTATCAAGGTAGTCGTGGGCATGAGAAGACTGTACTGCCCATGCTGGCAGCACATAGGGGTCTTCCTCCTCCGTCTGCGAAGAGGAAGAACAAGGCTCTGCAACACACTTGAGATTAGCTTGATAAGCTATCATGGCTGCAGGCAATGACACGCTCGTCTTGACAGGCTCACTCGAAGTACTCGGTGAAGGAAGGATCCAAGGATCTTCCATATGGGTTGTGCGAAAAGACACCGAGGTCGTAGATGTCGAAGCCTCATCGGAACAAGATCCTATCATGAGGATCAGTGCAGGAAAAACTAAAGCTTCCCATGAGGGATGGATACATGCCTACACCCACACTCCCAGTTGCCGGCTGAGAATGCTCAATGATCGGGATTGAAGCTCCCGAAGATGCAGTAACAGAGGGATTCTTCAATGTCATTTGATCAATCGTTACAATATTCCCATTATGTCGAAAGCATACAACGTGAAACAGGGAAGATGCAACGGCTTTCATACTATACATCCAGTTCCTACCCAGCAGGAGATTATAGTCAAGGGGTGCATCAACCACCTCAACCTCAATCGCAACGGTCTTCCCCCAAACAGACTTTAAGGGAAGGAAGGATGCCATGCAGCCTAAAATATCTCCCATCGAAAGCAGTTAACATAGTCGCTGATTTAGACAGCTCAAGAGAACCGAGACCCTTCCAACAGGCCAAAGACATCACAGAAGCAGCAGCGTCCTCGTCAATCACAGTACGTTTGACAGTCATACCAAGACATTCTATGTGCACCAAAAGAGACACATAGTAGGGAAAGCAAGGCTGATGTGCTGCGGTTTCAAATTTGATCATAGAGGAAGAATCATCATCGTTCACACCAAGGGCAGTAAGCAACGCCTTCCTTTGCGAAGGACAACTCTGAAGCACTTCCAATGCAGACATTGCACAAGGAGTATGGCCCAAATCCTCGACAACAGAATAATTCTGGGCAGCTTGAGCATTTGGATTATGCCCCGAATGCTTAAGGACTCCCTTAGGAATGCGAGGTGCAGCCTCAGGTTTATCCTTAGGTTTCTCAATGCACAAAGGAGTTCCTGGTGGATTAGGTTCTTTTCCTGGGCTGGGTTGTGACGAACTATAGTCTTTTGCATGAGTCACAACCTTGGTAGCACGGACCATGTTAATGCACCCATGACCACTACCCTCTGGTGGATCATCATCACTAGATTGGTCATGGGACTTCGAGTTCATATTCTGGTTATGCAGTAAAGGGTTCGTTAGCACAGCTGGGACTTGTGCTAAGAATCTCGAAGCTTCATCAATCCGAGGGCACAAGTAAGTGAGGTGATCTTCCTTACAAATATTACAATGGAATTTAACCTTACATTTTGCTTGCTTGTCCCCCCCAACATTTCTACCATTCTTGTCATTATTGTTAGCATTCTCATTCTTATTCCCACCCTTTCGATTATTATCTTTACCCTTCTTTCTATTCCGTCCGGGCTGCTGGTTACCCTTCTAGTTTGATGATTGTACAGAAAGTACATTCACCGTTTGGGCAGATTGAGATGAAGTTGTAGCTGGTCCCAAGGCAGATTGGTTGATTGACAATTTACTAGCTTGTTTTGCAACCGAATCCGCAGGTTTCACACTTGCACAACCCACAATGCCATCGGCATGTGCTCCAGGTTTGACTTTGGGATCAAAACTGGAATAAGGAGCGTTGGGAATAATCTCATACAACAAACCAGACTGAGCATAGATCAAGTCCAGTTCCTGCGCCCTAAATATCACTTGTTCCTCATTCTGGACTCCGGATGTGGAAACATCCTTCGCTATATACTGCAATAACGACTTGAGGAACCACTCGAGAAGGAATTTCGGCGGTATAAAAGCTTTAATTAATCTCTTCCATCTACGCCACTCTTGAATATGATAAAAAATATGGGTGGCTTTATCTTGCTGAAATGTCAACAAGAGTTAAGTACCGAAGTCATAGCGCACTGGTAGCTGGAAGTGATTAAGAAAAGTCATCGCAAGTTCATCGAACAAAGTAAAAGCACCCCTAGGTAACTCTATATACCATTTTGCAGCAGGCCCTGTGAGGGTGCATTGAAATAGTTGCAAATGGACTGAGTCCTGATGTAATGAATTCGAAGAGCAACATAGGTGAAACGTAGTAACATGTTCACTCAGATCCTCTCCTGGTTTACCTTCGAACTTAGGTATGTCCGAAGGAAGCTTGGTAGGGACAGCCGGCCAAGCTGGGTCATGAGCCACAGGATCGTTCGTAAGTCTCGATAAGTCAGGAAGATTAAGCGTCATGAGGAAAGGGAGCCTAGGATGATGAGGTCGATGGACCACTCCCTGATTCATATAGGGTTGATGACCACCATGGCCTTGGCCATAGTGTCCTCCTCCTATCTGACCCGTATAGGGTGGCATGGAAGTGCCATAGTATGGTGGACCTTGGATAGTAGGAGCTACAAATCCATAATTAGGAGAGTATGCAAGTTGTTGATACCCACCTCCATAAGGTGAAGAAACCTATCCATACTGCGTCCCATGATAAGGTCCATAGGTCATCGCATGCGATGCCCCATGAGACACTCCATAGGTAGGAATATACGCTCCAAAAGTAGGGATATAAGCCCTGGAAGTAGCAAGATGACCTCTAGAAGCATGAACATAACCTCCCGACGTAGCGGGTGGCATGTGGACTTGAGACACAACTGGTCTAGTAACTACAGTACGGACCTGACTCGTAGCCATATATCGGCTCGAAGGACCATGTGAATAAGGTGGAGGATGTACATTTGAAGAACTAGGGGTCGAGGATGAAGGAATCTGAGTAATAAGATATGTATTACCGCCTATCATCACTCGTCTCGGATCTGGTATCCTAATCGAATCGCTAACCCTAGACCTAGGAGGGAGATATGATGTAGCTTCCACCACTGGGACGGAAGGTGCAATGTGACTAGTGCTCCCAAACCTCTCTGCATGGTAAGGAATGAGAGTGCCCCCAAGCATAGTGCTAGGCTCAAAATCGGATTCGACATGAAATGTCAAATCGTGTATAGGGAAACCAGACGTAGCATTACTACCGTAGCTAGTAGTGGCGGGTTCAAAATGAGTCTCGGTGTTCTCCAACATGCCATACCGGTAACGTGTCAATGGGAATCAGCCCTAGAGTGAGTAGGTCTATCATGTATGGCTCCTATCTCAGAAATCACAGGACCTAACTCAGCTAAGTCGGGTGAAGGATCATAAGTCGGTGTAAATTCCCCATCGTCTACACGAATGGGAGGAGGTGGTTCAGGAATACCTTCTGAAGAATCCCCCATGGTGTGTGAATCAATGTGTGACATAGTCCGCCGGGACTATTTAGGTCTCTCTCCTAAAGGAGGAGGAGAAGTAGAAGGCGAAAGTCCTGCTAAACGATGAGAACGGCGCGGAACCACAATCGAATCCACAATGACTCAAAAAATAGCAAAGACTCTCTATTTACGTAAACCCTAGGCCAACTAGTGTGCACAGAGCAATCACTAATAAAATCTAAAGCCAAATGCAAGCAAACAAGGGCTGGATAAGTGAGATCCCGAATGAAGCAGGTATGTCTCGCCTAGGAGAGGCTTGAGACTCCCATACACAACAATCAAAGGTACGTAACCAATTATTGTGGCCCTCAGCTTCAATGCGTAAAGTGACTGTGCTGTCTGACCCCAACCTGGCCGAGACACATGCAGAATAACCTCTACAAGTACCCCCTCGATATCCTAGGTAAGGCCACTAAGGTCACCACAATATAGTCAATGCTCAGGCAGACAGTCGCTGGCGGGATTGACCGTATGGGCAGGGTAGCAAAGCCCGAAACTCTCGAAAGAGCCCCCAGATACGAATACAATCCTGGAGATATCTCCGGTGCTACTCAGTTATGACTAGGGGTCATCCCAATCAATAACCGCTCACACTACCTCGTGCTTAACTTCCTTTTGAGAGGAGGATCCTGAGAACACTGGTTATACCAAGGATTTCACACACTCACCTGGATAGACACCTAGATGTTGTTGTTTAGTGATCTTGGAGAATTTACTTACAATGAACTATTCCAAGATCCTAAAACCTAAGCTTGTTGGTGCACCCTAGAAAAGAAAAGAGTGTAATTCATTTTATTTAGCGTTGATTTTAGTTGGCTTTATTACTCAAAAATAGGATATGGTCATGCAACTAGTGGTGTTATGATGCAATAGGAAGTAAAATGCACACCTAACAATCAATGCAAATGCATTGTGTCCATGAAAATAGGGTATGCTACTACGTGAAATGCACAATTCTTCTTCAAATGATGAATGCAAATTTTCCTATGTGAAGTCCTAACTAGTACTCCAAAGCAAATCTATCTAGTGCAAATACAATGCAAAGTGCAAAGTGCAATGCATGATGATAAGCAAATGTTTTTGGATTTTTTAAAATAAAAGAGATACAAAAAGCAAAAGGATGATTCTATGACCCCTAGACTCTGCAAGCACACTCAAACAACATTCCAGCAAAGCAATAAGGTAAAATAACTCTAATGCACTAATCTCAAACAAAAAATTGAAAATGCCATGACAAGAACTTTCCTAAAAAAAAAATTTAGGCTAAAAAAAAAGTTTCTGGTCAGAAACAGAGGTCAAAACAGACTCAGGCAGTGTCAAAGGAGACTCAACAACTAACATAATTCACCTAGCAACCAATTATCTTCCATAAAAAGCCAAAACCAAAGGTATACGCGATTGTTCGCAGTAAACCCGCGTGTATACGTGGAAATCGCAGAGGAAACCGCGTGTATACGCGAATGTAAATAAAAAACCCACGTATAGGAAGAAAAGGTGCATAAACTCAAGGAAAATAGATAGGCCGAGACAAACTTCACACCAATCAGACTCTACCAAGCATACATGCCCCCAGACCTGACACAGAAACAAGAGAGAAAGAGCAATTCAAATACATTGAATGCCGAGAAAACAACCCCCAAAGGACAACTACTAGGAACTCCCCAGCGGAGTCGCCAATTCTGTTACGGAGAGAAATTATTATGGCTTGGGGTACCACAACAGACAGCTTGACTCCAGAAATCAATCTTTCCCAATATTCAATAGAAATAAAATGTCTAACACTAAAGGATCATACCTTGTACCTTATTCCGGACGGTTGAAGTAGATCCCCGTTGAGCTTTCCAATATTCAGCTTGAATTGCTGTATTACTTCCTCAACAACAAGTAAACAATACAAGCATTCTATATATCATGGTGTTAGATCTATTCTAGCATATATAATCAATAATGTAAAAGCATTTGACATAATCCCAAGGATAAAATATTCATTCAAATACACATCATTGGACAGGAAAATATATTTCTATTAATATAAATCAGAGATTACAAGATACAACCTCTGACGGCACGTCTGCGAACCGGAGAAACTGAATCCCCTACTTGGGCCTCCACCACTTCAATCCTCCATCTCTCGATAGCAAGCTCACAAGCAAAGGGAAATCTTGGGAAGAACACAAAAGTGCTCCAAGGGACAAAGGGATGCAGACTCAAGAATAAGTTCCGGCAACAATGGACTATAGTTTCGTTGCTCTCAATTCTCTCTTATGCCTTCAATGTACCAAGGGGTTCCTTATATAGATTTTCAAAGGGGTATTGAAAGGTTGAATCCGAGCGATCTCAAGGAATATGGAAGGCTAGGAGTCAAATGAGTTGGATCCATGTCAAGGAAAACTCCAAAAGGATTTGGATTATTTACACATCCCGATGTATGCGGTTATATGGCTCAAACCCGCGCATGTACGTGCTTATAAGGTTAAAAGTCACGTATAGCATTTTTCATGTGTTTTTAGGGATGATCAAGGAAACATCAAAGGACAAAAAGTGGTCCATAGGGGCTAAGGAGTCTGTAGAGGGACAGGGGAAGGCCATACAAAGTGTGATTCACCTAGAGTGGTGAAATCCGCTATAACAATCTACAAGATAAAACAAGCTGCAAATGGAAGTATTGAAAAGTATAAAGCAATATTTGTGACTAGAGGATTCTCTCAGAAAGAGGGGATTGATTATGAAGAAACATTTTCTTGAGTTGCAAGGTATACTCCCATCAGAACTATTATGGCACTTGCTTCCATGATGAAATGGGACTTACACCAAATGGATGTAAAGACAACCTTCCTTAATGGTGTGATTGAGGAAGAGGTTTACATTGAACAACCACAAGGATTCGAAGTCGAAGACATAGTGACTCATGTATACAAGTTGAAAAAAGCTATGTATGGACTTAAGTAAGCTCCTAGAGCTTGGTATGGTAGAATAGATAGCTTCTTGACAGGTATGGGATTTACCAAGAGTAAAGATGACCCTAATCTCTACATGATGATTATGGATGATGAACCAGTCATACTATTACTGTATGTGGATGATCTATTTCTGAGTGGAAATGAGAAACATATAAAGAATTGCAAGAAGAAGCTAGTTGAAGAATTTGAGATGAAAGATCTTGGATGAATGCATTATTTCCTAGGGCTGGAAGTGTGGTAGAGCCCAAAAGGAATATTTCTAAATTAGGGAAAGTATGCAGTAGAAATATTGAAAAGATTTGATATGTTGGATTGTAAAGTCATGGCCACAACCATGGAAACCAACTTAAAGGCACAAATGATCTGGAACTATACTATGGGAGAGATCATGACTATAGTTTGTATGGGTGTATGGATTCAGATTGGGCAGGAAGTGTCGTAGACACAAAGAGCACCTCAGGTGGATGCTATGTTACCACTATGTTACACCGAAATATTGCACTGTTGATCCATGTGTCAACCCTTTTCCTAATCCCCAAGTTTCTCTCTGCTAAAGTTGACTGAGATTGAGGTTTTTCCTGCCTTTTTCCCCTCTCTAGGAAGGTCGACGCTCTTGTCCTTCATGCTAGGAGCGTTAAAGGTGATTTTGCCATTCATGTTAGGTGCGGTGATGCTGACGCTCTATCTCCCACTGCTAGGAGCGCTGATGGTGCTATTTCCATTTTTGGAAAGTGTGTCGGTCGTGTTTAGAGGGAAAAAATACGAAGATTCGAGACCCTTCTCGAAGGTGGATGAGGTGGTGGTTTATCCCTATTATCTAGGTGAGGTGGCATTTTGGTTCCTAACCTATAGGGAATATCCCTTAGATCCCTCCTCCTAATCCTCAACCTACTCTATCCCTTTAACCTTATAAATTAAACCCTCTCTTCATTTGGAAGGGAGGAAGTTCTATGGTACTTTTATGCTGGTGGAATTTCTAGGTGGCTTACTATCTTTCTTTGGAGGATTTGGCTTGGATTGTTGGATGGAAGATTGCAACGTTAAGGATAGGTTGTGATGTTCCTTCTCATTGTAATTCTATGTATCTCCTTTATTACATTAATACAAATATCTTTCCATAAACATTGTTGTGTTGATGATGTTTATAGCTTTCTTCCTTAACTGTTATCTTAGATCAATTATATGTTTGGATATGCATATGTTGTTTGCTTATTTCCACATGCTTTACAGGGTTTTACAGCTGTATATCTGAAGATTCTAGAGCTTGGATCAACAAAGAGAGAAGAGGATCTACATATTTCAGGTAGGTGATCTATCTGTTTCTTTGCATTTCTATTTGATATAGAAAAGTAGATTGTATTATGTATTTGATTTGTTCTAGATCCGCTTGGACTAGGGAGTTCTAGCTTGATTTTGATTGAGTAGATTTATCTGATAACATGCTATTGTCTGGTATCCGCCAAGATCTCATGGTCTAGTAAGAAAAAGTCCAGTGTTTCTCTCAGCACGGTTGAAGCAGAGTATATTGCAGCTTGCTCCACTTGTTGTGAAGCGATATGGATTCAAAAGCCGATGTCACAAATATTTGACATGGAGGTGGACACTACAGTAATTTTCTGTGACAACCAGAGTTGTATAAAGATGATAGAAAATCCGGTGTTCCATGACAAATCAAAGCATATAGAAATCCAATATTTTTATATCAGGGATATGGTACAAAAGGGAGCCATCAAGCTCCAGCATGTGAGTAATGTTAAGGCTAGGTTGTGATGTTCCTTCTCATTGTAATTCTATGTATATCCTTTATTACATTAATACAAATATATTTCCATAAACGTTGTTGTGTTGATGATGTTTATAGCTTTCTTCCTTAACTTTTATCTTAGATCAATTATATGTTTGGATATGCATATGTTGTTTGCTTATTTCCACATGCTTTACATGGTTTTGCAGCTGTATATCTGAATATTCTGGAGCTTGGATCAACAAAGAGAGAAGAGGATCTACATATTTCAGGTAGGTGATCTATTTGTTTCTTTGCATTTCTATTTGATCTAGAAAAGTAGATTTTATTTTGTATTTGATTTGTTCTAGATCCGCTTGGACTAGGGATTTCTAGCTTGATTCTGATTGAGTAGATTTATCTGATAACATGCTATTGTCTGGTATCCGCCAAGATCTCATGGTTTAGTAAGAAAAAGTCCAGTGTTTCTCTCAGCACGGCTGAAGCAGAGTATATTGCAGCTTGCTCCACTTGTTGTGAAGCGATATGGATTCGAAAGCTGATGTCAGGAATATTTGACATGGAGGTGGACACCACAGTAATTTTCTGTGACAACCAGAGTTGTATAAAGATGACAGAAAATCCGGTGTTCCATGACAAATCAAAGCATATAGAAATCCAATATTTTTATATCAGGGATATGGTACAAAAGGGAGCCATCAAGCTCCAGTATGTGAGTACCAATGAGCAATTTGCTGATATACTAACCAATCCTCTCTCTCAAATGAAGTTCAAGTATTTCCCCGACAAGCTTGGTGTAGTTCAAAAAGACTTTCCTTGCAAGGAAGAAAAATGATGGGACTATAAATCATGAACCCTCCTCAGACATAGAGGGAGAAGGTTGAGACTTCCCAGGAAAGGGGGAGCAATGATGAGACTGACATCGATGATGGATGACAGTGATGATGGACTGGCATTGTGTATGCAGTCGATATCTGCCTTGCAGATGACACTCTTACTTGGAAGAGTATTCTTACGCATAAGTGTAGATATCATAGTATAACAAGAAATTATGAGTGGTCCTAACTTGTGTGGTATGGATGGTCTACGATGAGTCCTCATGGAAGATAGGATCGACACTGAGTACGGTCAAGATCTACATTTAGTTATAGATGATTCAGCAAATTGATTTCATGGATCATACTGATGGAGGATCTCATCATCATTAGACTTATGTCCTAAAGTGATAGGGATTTATCATCCCGTAATTGGATCATGTGAGGATTGCATCATCCTTGGACTTATGTCCTAAAGTGATAGGGATTGATCATCCCATAATTGGATCATGTGAGGATTGCATCATCCTTGGAATTATGTCCTAAAGTGATAGGGATTGATCATCCCATAATTGGATCATGTGAGGATTGCATCATCCTTGGACTAATGTCCTAAAGTGATAGGGATTGATCATCCTATAATTAGATCATGTGAGGATTGCATCGTCCTTGTAATTATTTCCTAAAGTGATCAGGATTGATCATCCCACAAGGAAATCATGGCTACTGCAGAAGATCGAAGTGCTACTGCAAAGGATCGAGAAGATTGAAGTGCTATTGCAAAGGATCAGAAGATCGAAGTGCTGCTACGAATGATCGAAAGATCGAAGCATTTCTGCAAAAAGAATTAAGTGATCATGTGATGTAGAAGATAAAGAGTAATTGTTCCATGTTACTAATTGTGAAAAACTTCCTATGACGTGTAGATGTATCTCCTCAATGTACTGTTGTAATTGTCTCTCTGTACTCCTATAGTATGTGATGATGTTGCCAATAGAATAACCTTCTCATTAAGGGGGAGTGTTGAAATATTGTAACTTCAAAGGATATTCCAAATGTATTTCACTGATGTAACCCAAGGGAGATGTTATTATTCCTCCGATGGGGTGTTACTATTGGATTTGGTCATCATAGAGACATGAGGTAAAGCCTCCACTTGTGTTGGGTCTTTAGTGCCCTAATAAATAATATAAAATATTGTTTTTGAGTATTCCTAGGTGAAGTCGGCCCAGACAGTTTATCGGGGCCGACTTGTCTAGTGCAAAAGTCAAGTTGACACATGTGTATAAAAAGAGGAGCTGTGGTTATTATTTGAACACAACCTCACTCACTTGTGTAGTGCATTTGAGAGAGAGAGAGACAGAATAAAAGGAGGAGAACAACTGTTTTGGGGTTGTCTTTTATACATCTTATACAGAGGATTTTTTGCTGGGTTTTCTTCCCCTTGAGGGTTTCCTAGGATAAACGCTGTGTCTATCTTGTGATTGTGTTTCTATCAGTGATTCTTGATATGTTGCTGTGATTTTTGAATTGAATACTATTGAATCTAGTCTAGCATATGAAAAATTAACAAAAACATGTTTTTATTTTAATCATTATGGCTCTCTCATACTTTATATCTATAAAGACACACTGGTGATGAAAAAGATACAACACATTGGATGATATATAAATGCAATTTTTTTTCAAGAAGTGTAACTTACTATTACACTAAGTGTACTGGTGCATATCCTAAAAAAGAAAACCAATGTGCCACAAAATTGGCTTCATGAGAATAAGGTAAAAAAGGAAAAATAAAAAATGAGTTTGAAATGTCATGTTCTCCTTTTCTTAGCGTTGGTGACCATCTTGGCCCACCCAAGCACCGATGTTGTTTCCTAACTCCTATTCCTCCTTGTGTTTGGTGTGCCTCATTGGATCTCTCCTAAAATTTGATTGGTTGGAGGAGTTTAATTTTTTTCATGTGGTTGAAACTTTTGATTTCTTCTATACATGGAAACCATGCCTCCTAGGAAAGAAATAGTCTAGGTATTTTTTTATTACCTTCTAATTTAGTTTTTGTGTATTAAAAATTGAAAACTTCCTTAAATTTTATATTTAAAAGAATGTATGGTGTGTTATTTCTATTTTGATCACATTAGCCTTGATGATTAGTGCAGTGTGTTTAAACACAGAGTGAACCAAAAATGGGCACCTTTAAAAAAAAATTAATGTATTGTTTGCGGTGTGTTCCCATTACCAATACACATTGTTTATGGTGCATGTGCATAAAACAAAAAACATCACTAAGCATATCAATCAAATAATTTTTAAAAATACATGGTGCAATTTAAATAAATTAATGCATCGCTCTTAGTGTGTTAACATACTCATGATGCATCGTTCAGAGTTGGTGAACATAAACCTTGACTCACCGTTTAATCGAAAAAATTAAAGCATACATAGTGCTACTTAAATATTCAAATGCATTGTCAATATTGTCTTCCTCTATATAATGTTCACCATTATAATTGTCTTCAAAACATGTTAATATAAACCATTTAATATATTTTACAACATATTGATGCTCACGGTATACAACGATGCACTAGTGCTGAGTATAGATTGGTGCATCATCAATGGTGCACTTCCATAATAAGAAACATTAAATATATTAATAAAAATATGTTTTTGATTGGTGCTTTGTTTATATACGGATGCACCGATGCATATTGATATACAAAGAACATAGAATTTTCATAATCAGAACGATTAAGTATATTAATATAAATTTTTATTGGTTCTTTGTGTATATACGGGTGTATCGGTGCATACCGATATAAAAAACATTAATAGTCATATATATGCTTGATATTTTTTTAAAATTTCCATTGTGCACATTAAATATTTTCAAGCACCACTTCCGGTGAGTGTATGTGACATAAGCACTGATAATTGCATACACAAAAAAAATTAAAACATACATAGTGCTATTTAAATATTCAGACACGCCGTCAATGGTGTGTTCCTCTTTATAATGTGCACCATTAAAATTATTTTCCAGACGCTAATAAACTTAATACCCAAACCATGAAATATCATTTACAACATACATGTGTTCACAGTATACACATTCACCGGTGCTAAGTATATATTGATTCACTATTGACGACGTGTTTTCATAATAAGAACTATCAAATGTAATAAAAAATGTTTGTGCTTGGAGATTTGTTTATATATAGACACACCTAGGCGTATAACATACAAAGCATCGAAAATTCTATACTTACAAAAAAAAAGATAATTTTTTTTATTGTGCTTTAAATATTGGCAAGAACCATATCCATTGTTTGTTTGGTTTCCTAGGACCTCGATTGGTGCAATTAGGTTACATAACCACTGAAAATGATGCATGATGCATGGTTTTATGGGTGCACCAAGCAGTTTTGAATATTTAAAAAAAAAAAAATATTGTCTGTTTTTGATAAATGTAAATATACTTTAGTAATTTTTTTAATGTTTATTTATGTATATATATCTCTATCTATTTATTTATGATGAAAGTTATATGTGTTTAATCAGAGACATGAATGACAAGAGCATCAACAATACCAACACTAAATATAGGACTGATACAATGTTGTGTGAGAAATGGATATCACTGACAAAGGGAGGAATATTTTCTCCCTTGACCTAATATCCCAAAGACTAGACATCTCTTATGGCACGTTGTCCTTCAAAAGTTTTATGAGGAGAATACTAGAGAGGTGGCATCAATATGAGAGAACTACTTCCAATACATTTAATGATGATGGTGACTCTCCACCTCCTTCACCTCATCCTCATCCTTCATAGGTTGATTCACCCCCCTCCCCTCCACCACATGATGGCCAATCACCCTCTCCTCCACATAGGTCATCTGACCAAAGGGTTAGCATAGAAGTTTATAAGGACATTTTCAAATGCCTACGAAATGAAGTGTTTGTGTAAATAAATTAATCAAACAATATGGGTGTGTTCTTTGATGATATGTGCAAGAAGTAAACTTGCCAAAATGAGAAAAAAACATGTTTTGACAAGTGCCATATATAGGAGATTAAGAGGACATTTCAGATGCAAATCAATGAGGAGGATTGATCGATTCTCTGATAAATTAATTGAGTTCTAAAATAAACGATAAGGAATTAGCAAGCCCAAATGTATCCTAAATAAGAAAAAGGTAGAGAGAGATAAGCCAAAAAGAGAGAGAAAAGATAATATTATAGTATTTTTATGATAACTTTTGATCCCGAAGTTGGATTGGGGATCTCTTAATGTCATTAGAAAGAACCTGTCGAGGGCTACAACTTTTATGTTTTGATATTTGCAAGATGAATCACGGTTTGGTCAGGGCATGCATTTTTGTTAATATGGGAACGAGGAATCTTGAAAAGCATATTTTCAAAGATGCTTTAAGAAAAGCCAATTTTAAAGCATCTTTGAGAAGATGCATGAAAAGAATCTTTGAAAATATTCTTTTCGAGATTCCTTATGCCCATATTTACAAAAATGCACTTCTTGACCAAACCGTGAGAAATCTTGTAGAGCGCAAAACACAAAATTTGTAGCCCTCGATGAGACCTTTCCAAAAACATCAAGAGAGCTCCAATAAAAATTTGGGATCAAAAGTTATTTCAAAAATACTATAATATTCTCTTTTTCTCTCTTTTTTTTTGCTTATCTCTCTCTACCTTTTTCTTATTTAGGATACATTGTAGAAGAGGATAGAATGTTATGACCATGGAACAAGGCCATTGATTGACCATCGATCACTGTAAGGATCGATGGAGATCCAAAGACTAAATAGTGATTTAAGGTTGAGGAAGAGGCAAGGTAGAGACAGATGGTCAGGATTGAATCCAACACAAGAAGCTACGAGCATGTTAAGATTTTAGAGGAACTAGAACAATGCAAGTTGGATTATAAAATGGAATGAATACGATTGAAGAGTAATAATAAATGGTTGACGAAGGATTCCAGAGATCGAAGGTGCAAGGATGTTAAACATGCGGAATCCCATTTCGAAAAAAGTTGGAAGGCACATTCGTGATCTACAACTCGACTGCGAAAAGAACGTTGTGGCCGCACAATTGTAGAAGTCATCTTTTGAAATTTGGGAAATTTATACCCGCAACCTGCAACTTGCAATTGAGGAAGGAAGGAGTTCCCACAGATTGCAGAAAGATAATTGTGGAAGGTTAATTGCGAAAAGATAAACACAGAAAGGTCATTGCATAAAGGTAATTGTGGAAATAGAAAGACAGTTTGCGGAAAGATAGTTGCGGAAATACGATTGCAGAAGGATTTCTATTGCAGAAAGGCAATCATGGAAGGATTTTTGTTCGACGCTCCGAAATTGCACAAGAAATTTATGAAAAGTCACAATGAAGATACATGACTGTTAGATGAAGAATATTAATTCTTAAGTAGAGTGTATTAATCATAAACAGAGTTATGATTAATAAGAAGGGGTGTGATTGTATTATTTAAAGTAGAAGAAGAATTAATTGAACAGAGTTAAAAATAAATAGGGCATGCCTAATAGAGTAAAAAAGAGTAAATGAAGAGGCACATTTTATGAAGGGACGCGTTTTATGCAGAAGAGAAATGAAAATTGGATGAATTTTGTTACTAATAAAAGATATAAAAGAAGAGGCCTGAGTTGGAAGTTAGGTGTCTTTACAGTCTAGATCATAGTAGTAGCTATAATAGGTAGAGACCAGTGACATGGAGAATTATCTTTGGCAGAGTTGAAGAAAAAAGAGATCTAGAAGATTGATAAAACATATTTGGGTGGTATGGTGGTGCTAGGGAAGGCATCAATCCTGCAGCGGGTTGCCGCCTCCTTCTAGTAGTGGCTGGAAAACAGGGTGTTGTTGCATCCTTGTATTTTGTAGCAGGAAGAATTGGGGTGTTGTAGTAGGAAAAATATGGGGTGTCGATGCATCGTTTCTATAGCAGCAGATAAACAGTTTTGTAAAATTCATCTTTTTAATGAGTTTAAGTTTGTGGTTTTCTCCTTGAGGTTTCCACGATAAAATTTTGTGTCATAACTTGTTTGATTATTTGTGTGTCTTGTAATAATTTTTTTAATAAAATAAAAAGAAGGAAATACTGATTTACCTCCCCACTCTCAGTATTGCTAGATAATACAACAATTGGTATCATAGTAGGATCCTTCACTACAATTTAATCACTGGAAGGAATATCCTATTAAAAACCAGTATGGAGCAACAAGAAGGGTTAGCCACCAATAGACCTCCATTATTTATAGTAGATAATTATGCATAATGGAATGGAAGAATGAAGTGACATCTAATGTCTCTTGGATACAAAGTCTGGAGGTCTATTGAAAAAGAGTACAATATACCAGAAAACCTACCTATATACAGAGATGAACCAGATCAATATGAAGCCAATGCTAAAGCCCTGAATGCAATCCTAAGTGGGTTAACAAATTTAGTATTTGTGAAATTCATTCAATGAAATATGGCTAAACATGCCTCATAAAATTTAAAAAATTTCTACTAAGGAGCATCCAAGGTCAAACAATCCAAACTTCATACACACAAAGGACAGTTTGAAAGCCTAAAAATGAAAGAGGAAGAAAATATTGTAGAATATCTTATAAGAGTATATAAATTATCGATGATATTAGAGTCCTTGCAGGAGAAATAAAGGAGAGAGAAGTAGTTGACAAAGTAATAAGAACCCTGCCAATGAAGTATGACTCAAAGGTGTCCACTCTAGAAGAACGAGATGATCTTGAACTCATGATAATAGATGAATTACATGGGATATTCACTAACTATGATATGAGAACAGGACAAGATGGACCATCAAAGAAAGAAGCAACATTTAAAGCCTCAAACGAGACAAAAATGTATGAAGGATTATCCAAGAATCAATAAAAGAACCTAGATGATGAAGAAGCTCTTTTCATCAAGAAACTTAAGAGAGGTACTGTCAAGTGCAAAGGAAATCTACCCTTGAAGTGTTTTAACAGTGGAAGGATTGGTCACTTTGCCTCAAAGTGACCTTACCCAAAACAATAAGATAATGATGATGATGAAGAACATTGCTATCATAAGAAAGATCAAAAGAGTAAGACCATCTACAAGAAGAAATTTAAGAAAAAGAAGAAAAAATTATATTCCAAGGAAGACAATGAAGATGAAGAGATAAGTGAAGATGAAGAAGTTGTATTCATGGGAATAGAAACTCAAGCTCAAGATGGTGAATTAGATGAGGAAGGAGAAGTATACCTAAAATCTAAACTCATTAGTGCTCTTGAAGAACTTGAAAAATGCAGAAAAAAGAACAAATAGTCAAACCAAATCATTAGTGACTTAAAGACCCAGCTTCAAGAGGCCAAGAAGATTGAAGAGGACCTAGATTTGCAGCTCTAAAAGAGAATACAAGAATATGAAAGGCTTGAAGAATAGATTATTCACCTTAGAAATAAGTTTGTTGAAGAATCTATTAAGTCAAAATTTGAAAACAGTTCAAAGACTCTAGATAACACCTTGAGTAGCCAAAGACCATCAAGAGATAACTATGGATTAGGATATGACAAATAAAAGAATCCAGAATGTTCCTTCCTCTCAAACCAAGGTAGAAATAAAATAAGGTATGTTGTTGCACTGAAGAGTCAAATTAAAAAGGAAGAAAGAAAGAAATCTACTCCATTCTCTCATGACACAGATAGATCTAATGTGATTCCTAGAAGACCAATGAAAAGTAGATATCATTAGATATTTTTTGGTCATTGCTACTCTTGTAATAATTTTGGTTATAAGTCCCTAAATTGCAAAGCACATGGAAAGTTTCAAGACTACAAGAAGAATGCATCTAGCAACAAACCAAAAGTAATAAACCATAACTTTTTTGCACCTCTTCAAAGATATGAAATAGAGTGTTACAAATGATATAACCATGGACATACAGCAAGAGATTGTAAACTATTTACTCCTATAGAGAAGGTTGCTGCAAAAGGGTTTCAAGACAAAAAACAGAGAAAGAACTGGAAGAAAATGAAAGAGGAGGAAGAATCCACGATTGCTCTATGTGTGTCAAAAAAGCAGAATCTATGGAATATTGACAGTGGGTGTTCAAAACATATGTCAGGAGAACCAAACAAATTCATAAGCCTAAGAAAACATAATAAGGGAAAAATCACTTTTAGAGATAATATGTCTTCCAAAATAATTGGCAAAGGTACAATTGCTATAAAAAATGAGATCAAAGCTGAAAATGTGTTGCTAGTGTAAGACCTAAATCCTAATCTCCTAAGTGTAAGTCAAACATGTGATCAAGGGTACATCTTCACTTTTGACTCTGAGAAATGTGAAATCAGAAAAAAGGACTCATGAATACTTGTTGGGAATGCTGGAAGAAATTCAAGTAATGTATACATCCTAGAAAATGAAGAACAATGCTACATGAGTATGATTGATGAAATTTGGATGTGGCATAGAAGGATGGGGCACTTAAACTTTGACAATATTATGAAATTAAGTAAGAAGGAAGTTGTAAGGTATTCGCCAAAGATTATGAAGCATATAAATTAAGTTTGTAAACATTGTCAACATGGGAAGCAAACTAAAACCAGCTTCAAAACAAAAGAACATGTAACCTCACATCCAATGGAAATAATTAGCACTGATCTTTGTGGACCAACAAGAACTAAAAGCTTGCGCGGAGAGTACTATTTCATGTTGTTCATAGATGACTATACAAGGATGACTTGGGTTACATTTCTCAAAGAAAAATCAAAATATTTTGAGAAGTTTAAAATTTTTAAAGAAAAAGTTGAGAATGAAACAAATTTGAAAATAAAATGTTTAAGGTCAGATAATGGAGGTGAATTTGCTTCAAATGAATTCAATGAATTTTGTGAAACCCATGGAATTAAAAGACAATTTTCGACCCAAAGACTCCTCGGCAAAATGGTGTTGTGGAAAGGAAAAAATGACAGTTCAAGAAGCTGTCATAACTATGCTAAATGAAGCAAAACTTCGAGATGTGTATTGGAGGGAAGTAATATATACAACTATTTATATACTAAATAGAGGAAAACTTAAAGTGAATAATGAAAATACCCCTTACTAGCTATGGTATGGAATAATTTCCTCAGTCAAATAATTTAGAGTGTTTGGCACTAGGTGCTACATAAAGAGGAATAAATATGACCTTGGTAAATTTGACTCTAGAACCGATAAAGGAATATTTTTAGGATATTCCTCCACCAAGAAAGCATATATATGTTACAATTAAAGGATACAAAAAATCATAGGAAGTGAAAATGTAAGGGTAGATGACATGAAATCAAGAAGGATAAAAAGCCAAGATGTTGATGAAAGAACAAGTTGTGAAGGAGAGAAGGAAGTTTTGAAAAAGGATGAAAGTGACCATGATGAAGAAGAAGAAGAAGAAGAAGAAGAAGAAGAGAGAAAATAGAAAATTCACAAGAAAGTGAAGATGAAGAATCTCCAATATCTGATACAAAAGATCCATCTATAAGAACACAAAAGGATCATCTTGAGACACAAATCATAGGTGAGAAAGATGCTGGAGTTAGTACAAGAAGAAAACTACTATTTAATGAACAATAATTACTATCAATGGTGGAACCTAATAGCTTTGTAGAGGCCATCAAAGATGATGATTGGGTTAAAGAGATGAATGAAGAGTTGGATCAAATTGAGAAGAACCAAACTTGGGAACTAGTTCAAACACCTGCAAACATGAATATTGTAGGAACCAAGTGGGTCCTCAAAAACAAGTTCAATGACGATGGAAAAGTGATAAGAAACAAAGTAAGATTAGTGTGTAAAGGATATGCTCAATTGGAGGGTATTTATTTTGAAGAAACCTTTTCACATGTAGCAAGACTTGAAGCAATCATAATGTTTTTGGAATTTTCATGTTATAAAAAATTCAAAGTATATCAAATGGATGTCAAGTCTGCACTTTTGAATTGGAAACTAGAAGAGGAAGTCTATATTGAACAACTTGAAGGTTTTCTCTTGTCAGAAAATGGAGAATATGTTTGCAAACTAAAAAAGGCACTTTATTGACTCAAGGAAGCCCCAAGAGCATGGTTTTAAAGGCTAGATAACTACTTGAAGAAACAAGGATATAAAAGAGAAGCCACTGATAGTAATATCTACATATATATTGGAGATACAAATATGATCATTGTTGTTGTTTATGTGAATGATAGATCATATTTGGAAGCAATCTACAAATACTAGTGTAGACTTTTCTTCTGAAATGAAGAAGGAATTTAAAATGTGAATGTTGGGTGAATTAACATTCTTCTTGGGATTACAAGTTTATTAATCAAACAAAGGAATTTTCATTTCTCAAACCCAATACATTAAAGACATGCTTAAGAATTTTAAGATGGAAGACTCCAAGCCTGTTGGTACTCCTATAATCATTGGTTGTAAGCTAAGCAAGAATGATGATTCCTTGGAAGTGGATCATACCATGTATAGATCTATGATATGCAACCTGCTATATGTGACAACTACAAGACCAGATGTGATGTAAGTTGTAGGATTGGTTGCTAGATTTCAATCAGATCCCAAAGATATACATGTGACAATAGTAAAATGAATTTTCTGATATTTAAGAGGCACTATAGAGTATGGTTTATGGTACCCAAAATGTCAATACTTCACTTTAAGAGCATTCACTAATGCAGATTGGGCAGGAAGTGTGGATGATCGAAAGAGTACCAGTGGAGCAACATTCATTTTAGGAAATTGTTTGGTATCATGGTTAAGAAAGAAATAATCCTCCATAGAACTATCATGTTGTACTCAAGTCATTTGGATGAAGCAAAAATTGGAAGAATTGCTTGTGAAGTATGAGAATTGAATAGTGATAAATTGTGACAATATAAGTACTATAAACATATCAAAAAATCATGTCATGCACTCGAAGACAAAGCACATACCAATAAAATATCACTTTATAAGAGATCAAGTGTCTCAAAAAGTGGTCAAATTGGAATATATTGATACTAAAGAACATATTGTTGATATATTCACTAAGCTACTACCCAAAGAAGCATTTGAGCATATTAGAATTAAGTTGGGAGTAATTTCCTTATAGTGAATAAAAAGGAGAAAGGAAGCATGTCAGGGGGAGATATGTTGATAGGGGGAGCTGTCAGAAGGAATCCTTTTTCATTAATGTCAAAGGGGGACAAAATTGGAAAATTGAGAAATTGTTGCCATCAATGCCAAAGCAGAGAATATTTAGTATGGTTGTCATTGATGTCAAATAAGTTCAGTAATGACAAAGGAATAACCTAGGACATGATGACATGGAATGTATGATGAAATTGGCATACATAAAATCACCATGTTGTCCCCCATGCTATGGATGCTTCACCCTCAAGTTTGATGAAAGTAAGGAACCACCCTAGGTGGCCTAAGGTTTTGAAAAACTGTCTAAGGGTTAGCACAAAAGTTTATAAGGACATTCTCAAATGCTCACCAAATGCTGTCTTTGTGTAAATAAATTCATCAAACAACATGGGTCTGTTATGTGATGATATGTTTGTGTACCCATATTTTTTAGCTTTCTTTCTAGTGGTCACATGTGCAAGAAGTAAATCTGCCAAAATGAGAATAACCATGTTTTGAAAAGTTTCACATACAGGAGATTAAGAGGAAATTTTCATCTACAAATCTATGAGGAAGATTGATCGATTCTCTAATTAATTAATTGAGTCCTAAAATAACCATGGTATAGGGTCATTAATCGACCATCGATCACTGTAAAGATCGATGGATATCCAAACACTAAATAGTGCTTTAAGTCTTACATGGATGAAAGGTTGATCACGAGGCAAGGTAGAGATCAATGGTCAGGATTGAATCCGACACAAGAAGGTACGATCTTGTTAAAATTCTAGAGGAATTAGAACAAATGCAAGTTGGATCAGATAATCAAAGGACTACGATCCAAGCGTGATCATCAATGGCTGAGGAAGGATCCCAGAGATTGAAGGTGCAAGAATCACAACAGGATTTGAACCCAAATTCTAACGTTAGAATCCGACATCATCCGACATTTCGCACGGATGTGTCGAACAACAATCAATCATCAGAATGCTGATAACAGAATATTTATAGATCCATCGAATATCCGACACTCGTGAGTCATATTTTTGACACTGGTAGTGTTAGGGAACTGACACTACTAGGTTCGGATCTTTGACATTTGTGAAAGCAACACTGGTGGTTATCTGATGGGGAACCGACACTTCCAGGGCAATTTGTCGACATCTGGAAAAGCAAAACTGGCGGATATCCAACACTGATGCGTCGGAGATCCGATAGACTGTTTATTGTTAGAATAATCAACCCATAGTATTTACCCACTTAGACATTAATTCATTTATTTTTGTCTTATTTGCCTAGTCCATGAGTCCCACCATGTGCAAGTTGCTAATTGCCTATCCATAGAGGTCAAAATTTCCATATTTGACTCATGTAGCGCTTGGGAAAGCCTTAGGAATCAAATATGATTTATTCCCGGCCTCCTAGGTGCCTATCTACTTTTTCTGCTTTATTCCCTTCTTTTTCAGTGTTTTAAGGCACATAGGAAAGCAAGACTAGGTGAGGTGAATCAGCTTTGTTGCCTCTTCCTCCTACACTCTTTCCTCCATGCAAAAGCATGTATGAGCTTCCATTCCACCACTCATTAGCTTGCCCATGTGCCCTTGCCAATTCATGAGCCTCATGACAGATTTGGGATCAGCTTTTTACACCTATGGGGGATTTGCCTATTTTGGGTAAGCCTGCTTTATGCTAGATTTGGATGCTTCCTCATGCATTCGATTTCTTCATGTATTCTATTTATTCAGCAGCCTATGTTATTATAGGTTTGGCTATTGTACACTGAGTTAATATAATTTTGTGTTACAGCTCCATTTTCAGTCTCCATTGTTGACAATTTTGCATGATCAATTGTAATTTGTTGTGAGTGAAATTAATCTACTGCAGGCACGAATTTCTACATGGTATCAGAGCCATTTTAGGTTGTTACTCTCCTTCAAAAATTGTTTTGCAGGTTCGACATCAAGACTGGGAGCCTTCTACTGACAGCCGGGACAGATTTTCTAAAGCTATGGATTCACAGAAAACTATCCTCACTCCCTTCAACTTTTTTGAATGGAAAGCAGAGATGGAGATCTTGTTGAGAGAAAAAGGCCTCTATAGGGTGACTATGGCTATAGAAGCAGAGCCCAATGCTGCTACAGAGAAGATCAAATGGCACAATCAGAGAGATGAGGCCTGTGGCCTCCTATGTCTCAGTATTTCCCGAGACCTCCTTTTCCATCTCGATGGATTAAATTCACCGGATCAAGTATGGGAGAAACTTTCTAAAATATTTGGAAAGACAGATGAGATGAGGGGACACCAGATCGAAAATGAGCTGATCTCCCTGAGTCCCAGTAATTTTGAATCCATGCAGCTATATTTCTCCAAGTTTAAAGCACTAGTTTTGCAGCTGAAACAGCGTGGTATTGAAAAGAAAGATGATCAGCTCGTATTGGCCATCCTCTTGAAGCTAGGACCTGACTACTCAGTCTTTTTTTCGACCTTCTATGCCACAAAACTCACAGCTCGAACCTGGAAGATGCCTAGCCTTGCAGATTTCATGGAATCTCTCACACAAGAACAAGACAAGCTGGTGATGATGGGCACCATCAAACCATCCAAAGATCAAGCTTTGATTGCTGGAGATTCGAAGGTGGATTCAAAAAGCAAGAAGAAAGCTAAAAAGATACCTGAGAAAGGAAGAGACAAGAAGCATTCTCTAGAGGATCAACAAGGTCCCAAGAAAAATACCCAGAAGAAGAAAAACAAAGGTGAAATGAACAAGTGCTCATACTGTTCGAAGGGCAATCACACTGAAAGATCTTGTATGAAAAAGCAGATTGATATGTTGACCAATCTCCTGGAGAAGAATGGCGTCTCCCTTCCAGAAATCTCAAAGAAGAGAGAAGGAGGATCAAGTTTCGATGACAGAGAGAGAGTTCATGCTCTAGTTGCTGGCACATCAAGCTCACCCAGTTTTATC
>LPNX010958373.1:547321-612281 GCA_001517045.1 Pseudotsuga menziesii
TATAAAATAAAAATATATAATATATAATAATATATAATAAGAAATGACTCATTTTCATTTTGGATAGTCAGTTCAATTTGGAGGTTTTTGTGAATTTGGGAGTAGGTCCAGTAGACATGGTAGACAACTCTGTTGACCCATGGCAGCAAGAGCTCAACATCTTCTCCTCACCGAAAATTACCGGTATACTGTCCCCAGACACAGTGCAGAACACACTGGAAAATTTGATAGCTGGAAGTGAGAGCAAGGTTCTGGTTTCTCCTCCAGATGAAGAGCTGCTAGGTGTGTTCACAGCATGACCATTGAACCCAGCCTTAGGAGGAGGCCCGTACTCATTATTCCAACCTCCAAGCAGAGCTGCAGCAATTGTTTTCATCGAAATTCCCCAGGTGGAACCACAAGGAACCCCAAAAAGGGAAATCGATCCTTCAGTGTCACAAGGAGCATGCATAAGAGAAGCTGCCAAACAATTGGATGAAATATCGAACGGGAACTCCGCCCCGGAAGATGAAGGCACCCAAATCAACTCCAAGAAATGAAATAATTAGTGTTTAGATCCCTCTAGAAGAGATTTTAACGTATTTTGTGGAGTCCAGTACACCATGGAAGAAGCACTAGAGATGGACAGATTAACCCTACTTGGGAAAATCATAGGAAGAAACCCCACCCTGGGGAAAATGAAGGAATGGGCTGGGAAAAATTAGACAGGGCTTCAAGGTGAAGGATCGGTTATTAATTCACTTTCAAAGGGATGGTTTAGCTTCTGGTTTATATGTAGAGAGGATGCAGACCTCATACGCAGGAGAGTCTGGACATATGGGAAAACCCCGTTTCAGCTAAAACAGTGGACCCCCTTGTTCGATGTGGAAATAGAGCAACTGGATACAATACTAGTCTGGGTTCACTTGCCAAGACTACCATTGGAATTCTGGAACCCAGCCTAGCATAGTGAAATCAGGAATGAGATGGGGACTTTCATTGAAGCGGACCTCTCATTTTAGCAGACGAAAATAAAAAAGGTAGCCAGGATCCTAGTCTCTTTGAACATCAGAACCAGTCCTCCTGAAGCCTTTAATTTTGTATGAAAAAAGAAGCAAAAAATACAGCTGTTGGACAATGAAGGGCTCCCGTTTTGATGCCGCAAATGTCATGAAACAAGACATTTGGCAAGAAACTGCCCAAACTTTGTTCCCTCAACAACTGGAAGAAGGAAGTGGGTTAGGTGAACAGAGGCCCCGAGCTCCAAAGAAACTGATCCGAACACTGCTTCAGATGAAAATCCTCTCAGGTCGGAGGGCACAGAACAACCATTGGATCAACCGGAAAGAGCGGGAGTAGTAGTAGCAGAAGGGCCTCCTCAACAAACAGAAAAACGTCTGATCGCGTCTTCCCCACCGGGTATGAACACTTCTTCCCTTAGCAATCAATTGAATGATTTATCTTTGAATGAGGAAATTTTTTTTCCTACCCCTATCACAAATAGTCCCCCTCCCCCCAAAAATGACACCTCCTCCCCCGCATTCAAAAGTACATCCAATTCAAACCAGGCAGCCTCCCCTTCCACCATAAAAATGACTTTCCCACTCAGTCCTCCTCTATCCATTTCCACCTTCGTTCAAGGGATGTTCCAATCCCTCAAAAACCAAAAATCCCTACAAAAGGACTAGGTGTAAATTCCAAGATCACATCCAAAGGGAAAGGGAGAGGAAGACCATCTCACCTCTCTATGGCCCAGAGCATGGTGCTCAGGGATCAGGCAAGTGGCAGACAAACAACCATTTTCGGGGCACTTAGAGCAGTGAAAACCCCAGATGGGGTGCCCAAATGAATTTTGTCTCCCTAAACTGTAGGGGTCTGGCAAGCACCCGAAAAAATCTTTCCCTAAAAAGGATGATGGAGGTTCTATCACTAGAAGTCATCCTTCCACAAGAAACAATGGGTCTAGAGCTGGAATTTGAAACAAGTTTAACATCACTTCTTCCACAATACTCTTTCACAGCGCAAAGTGCCATCGACCACTCTGGGGGTCTAGAAATTGGATGGAAGAAAACAAGCATTCAGTGCACAAACTCAGGAGGTGCATGCTTATATCTAAATCAAAGTCATTTTTTTCAAATTTCTTTGGGCCTAGGAACTGGAACCAACAGCAATGCAGAACTCATGACATTGAAATTACTTCTTTGTTTTGTCAATGAAAGAAATTACAGACAGTTACAAGTATATGGTGACTCAATGGTGGTTATAAACTGGATGAATAAGATATCGGAATGTAGAACTGCTTCTCTAGATGCATTATTTGAATAGACAACCCATTCTCTCTCATTCTTTGAATCAATCTCTTTCACTCATGTTTACAGGGAGCGAAATAAGGAGGCAGACAGGCTCTCAAAGAAGGGTCTGACAATGCAATGGGGTGAATGGAAAATTTTGGAAACACAAGACTCCAAGGCCACAGAATATTTTCACAGGCCTTTTATAAATCCATCACTCTAAATTTTTTTGTAAATTTGAAATATATTTTTGAAAGTATAGCACAAAATCCGTCTTTTATGAATGGATGCTTTACTGAATTGTTTACTGATTTTTTTTTCTGCCATTGACTAAATTAATGTTTTAATGAATGGTTTTTTCAGCTGTTGAATGATTGAATGGTTTAATGAAAGTTTTAAAGAATGATTTAATGAAAGCATTTTCAACTATTGAGTGAAATAATTTGCATTGTAGATGCATTGTTATTTGCTTTGTGAAATAGTGAAATAAATTGTTATTTGCAAGTATACGCATTGGGTTTGGGGATTTGAGAGTGATGTGAGGGTGGGAGAGGGTCCATAAGAGCTTCCACCTTCACGTGGTTGGTCCTGTTTAGTAGAGAATATTAAATTATTATCGAAACAAAGAGGAGCTCAATGAATGGTAAGGAAGAATACATTAAAAAACATCTATTTCTATATTTTTACTATGTAATTTTCACTATTGCTATTTGACTCCTCCATTGGAACTTGTTATAGATAGCGTTGAGAAACATTTCCATAGTTAAGAGGAAAGAAATGGAGTTTTGATTAGATCGATGGCCTTATCTACATAGTATTTTTGGTTATCCATGTTTTATCAGGTGATATATTCTTAACAATTAATTTACTTGAATAGTTGAATAGTATTGTTATTTACATTGTAATAGAATTGTATTTATTTAGATTGTTTTTGTTATTTTCATAAACAAACATAAATATATTTGACGGGTCCTGACATGAAACTATTGCAACAGGACAAAAAATGAAGTATGTTGAATGATGTTTTGAAAGGTAAAGCATAAGAAGACAGTGTGAAGATCCAGAAATCAAGTTATAAATATGTTTTCTTTTGTTTGATTGAGCTGTGTATTGGGTATTTATGCATGTGCACACACATACATTTAGTTGTTGATGATTATTACCATACATAGAGGTGAAAACCAATCACTAGAGGCAAGAATATAGACTATGTAAACGTTCTACAAGTTAGGCAGGTTTCTTTTGACATCCTTGACATTTCTACATTGTTAGGTTCATCATTAAACCAAAAAGTTTGGAGTTGTTCCAAAACAAGAAAGTTATGCTTTGAAAAATCTATCTGTTGAAACAACCTAAAAAGTGTTTATGAAGTGCACAGAGGCACTCAAAACACATTCCTGGTGAGAAAGAAGGTCATAGGGCTTTAGTATTTCACATTGTGCACCTCTCCACATATTTGGATTTTTTTCTCTAGTTTCTCTTGAAAGATAAATGCTTTCCAAAATGGCTTCAAACCCATTTTTCAATTTTCAACCACCCTTACCAAATTGCATCCCTAGCTACAAATATTTTTCCAGATTTTGTTGCAATTTTCATCTTGGGATATATCATTGATGGCTGAGATATACACATATTGGAAATATTAGGGAAAATGTCTGGGAAAATATTAGTAGGCCTAAAATTGGACCTGGAAAACTCAGAAAATATCAGCAAGCATAATTTTGGAATTGAAAAACACAGAAAATACCAAAAACATCAGGAACAATAGAAAACTTTAAAGCTCAATAAAGTTTTGGAAATATTGGGAGAAATTGGAGATATTTGCAACATTGTTCTAGATATTGATTTGATGCATCGGCGTGAAATATTTTTCACTGTAGACCTGTGTACATTCTTGGGTGTTAGGTTCAATCCCAATAATACCCACTCTCACAAACTAACACATTTTTTTATTTAAACTCTAATTCTTGAACCAACTTAACTTAGAAACTACACTCCATGATTTCTTTGCTCCTATGTTTTGAGGTGGAATGTTGGATTCCACAAAAATTTACTTTGAATAACCTTAAAAAAAATCCATTACATTTTAGGTTATGGGATAACGGTGGTATCACATTGGGATAACACCTCTTGTGGGATGCATGAGAACCTCAAAATCCTCCAACAAATCCGTGCAACTGAAAAGTGTAACATTTTTCTTCATCAATATCTTTTCTACCAAGTGACTTGCCTTCATTTTTCTATATTTTCATATGATACATACCGATGGATCTCAAGTGAGTTGACCCCTAAAATTTGAACGTGGGAACCTAAATTCATTCATACTATTTTTTTGTCATTACAAAGTTGACATTGAGAACTAGACATGACTTAGAGTAGTGATGGACTAAATACTGGCCTTGGGATGGAAAACTTGAACTCTAGGATTAAGACTCAGAAAATCAAAGCAATAAACAATTATTGTCACAAGAATTTAGTTGCATATGCATCCATTTATTTAAATATGAGCTCAAAAATTAAAAATATTGGCATGAGTAAAAAATGTCAAAGGAATCTCTTTTTGTCAGCTCAATACTAAGTATGTTGCTAGATTTAGGCATTTTCAGATTCTGGACAAAAGAACTTTAGGTATATGAGAGAAACCTTATATTTAGTATCCATAATCTTCTCCATGATAGTCACAGATCTAAAATATTTTCATAAATCCCGAGGATTAGATTCCTCTTTAGGAACCTAACCATGCATTCATCAAATGCTTATTCATTTTGCGTTGTTGAATTGCCATGGTTTGTTGGATTATGGATTCTAATATAATCCACAGAGTCCTACATTTCCTTATTTTCCTATGTTGAATTTTGTCGTGTTTGATCCATTTTGATAAGCAAAGTCCTAACATTTTTTCCATGAGTCACTTCATGTACAGGTGAGATCCACTCATTAACTTTTAAATCAATCTTTTCCAACAAGACCATACCCATAATCTATTGTTCTCCTAGATCGTTCACACATTTATGAAGAATGGGAAGCTCACGATCAAACTGGAACTTGTAGAAATATTATTTCAACAGTCTCTATGCCACCGTCCTTGTAATGCATATGATTCAATAACATATTGTAGCTAAGATGGAAGGAACTATTCAAAGGATCAAAATTTCCTTTAACCACTAGTTTTATAATGGATGTCTCTATTTATTGGATTGGTGAGGTATTCTTCATAGGACAAACTTCATTACTTTTAGCAGGTGATGATAGCATGGTCAAGTGGTGGGATGTCATAATCCAGGTATTGGAGTAATTATGTTTTGTTGATTTTCTTTTGAAATAATTTCTAAATTTTCAACACTGTAGAGCATATTTCCCACTAGTATTCACAGGTCAATTGATTCCTTTTTTGTGATTATACATGAAGAGTTACTAAATATAGAAGGGAATAAAGATTATGTTCATTGTGGTGCAGCAAGTCTATAGAGTGTTGATTTATGGTGTGATTGGGATTTATGGTCATATGCATCTAGCTAGAGTCATTATTTGATTTAGTTTTTCTTTACAATTTTTCAAATGGATACGCATACATGTTCATATGACCAAACAATACAACTATGCGACATGTGCAGCTCAAAGACTGCCTTGTAATTGAAGGTTTTTTTTGCCACATAGATGTTTTTTTTTTAATACAAATGATGATTTTTCATTAGCATAAAAAGAAACCATTATATAAGATTTGTTTGGTATATACCTCGCTAGTTTATTTAAGTCTTTTTTTTTTCAAAAAATTGAGAAAATTGAGCCTTAAATATTTTGATACACACACTTTATATGAAATTTATGCAATGTAGTCATGGAATTCTCTTGGACTATTAGCTTGGACTTCATCCCTTTGAGGTTGCTAAACCTTAGTTGTGACTGTGTAAGAACTATCCTAGTGGGTTGTGACTGTGTATCCTTGTGGGTTGTGACTATGTAAGAACTATCCTAATGGCTTGTGACTGTGTAAGAACTATCCTAGTGTGATGTGAATGTGTATCCTAGTGGTATGTGATTGTGTAAGACCTATCCTAGTGATATGTGACCGTGTAAGAACTATCCTAGTGGCTTGTAACTGTGTATCCTAGCGGGCTATGATATCCTAGTGGGTTGTGACTGTCTTGATCTCTCCTAGCTGGGATATGGACTATGATGTTCTCCCTCAACCTTAATATGAATTGTGGTAACCTATTATAAGTAGGTCAGGGATGATTTGACCTTATCCCTTTGGAAGTGACTTGTTTGCATCCCATCTTAAGCTGATTTGTGGTTGTGTTAAGCCCTAAATGAAAAGGGTCTTCACACTTGGTGACTGAGAGATATTAAATGCATCTAAAATAATTGAACTAAATACATTTAGTGTGTCCCTCGATAGTGTCATTTTAGCTATCAAATTCCACATATCCTAATTGGATGTGTCTTTGACTACAACAAATATCACTTATTGAAAACAAGATAGAATAGGAATTGAACACAGGAGCTACCTTTGGCCAATGGGTTGTTGTACCATTAAGCTTCACCCCTTTAAATACTAGGAATCCATAATGGTTTGTTTACAAGGTGTGGATTTCTATCTTAATAATTCACCTTCAAATAACACCCTGGCTCAGGTATCCTTTCCATCACCAAACACTTGCCTGTGTTACCTTGTTGAAAATTGGACATGCTAGGAATCAAAGCTATGATCCACCATCGGTTGATAAACTGCTTTATCACTGAGGTTATTTCTATTTTTGTGATGAGAATCCATGCTGGTTGCATATATAAAGGTGTGGATTGCTATACCCAACACTATTGTCCTAAAAAATGTCATAGAGTGAGATATCATGGTAGTAATGTTTGGGAGAAATGGGGAAATGCAGAATCTGAAATAGGGTTAAATGTGAATCATATAAAGAATAAGAAGAGAAAAAAGGGGGATAAGCCCATCGCAGACCCAACCACTGAACACCTATCCTACACCTCACCAACTTCAAATGTGAGATCAGATTCCATGAGGGATATGGGGACAGAAATGACCCCTATTACAAGCCAAGAGCCTTGAAGAACATGAACCCCTCTCAGAGCTACAACACCTTCAACTAGGATCCTTGTTAATTCATGACCATATACTCTAGGAATATGTGTAGCACCAGTGGAGGCAGTAAAAAATTCTCAACTGGGCCTGAAAAACCATCATGAATTATCAGAGAAGAAAGTGCATGAGAGCACTAGAAGGGAAATTATGGCTCTAGGTGCACAATTTGGGAAAGTCAAATATCATGGGATGGGCTAGTAAAGAAGTTTAAGAGTAAAATGCTTCTAAATCACTCAAGACTAATGATATGGAACATGCTAAATTGAATGTCCTAGAGGCTTGGGTTGCAGCATGGGAGGAGGCAGAGTAGGCTAAATACATGGCAATGTGATTCTCTTGTAAGCCTGAGAAAGTAATCAAAAAATAAAAGTAGAAGCTGAAATGAAGAGAATAGAGGTATACTCTCCCTGCCTCCTAACTTTCATGTATCAGCTTATGAAAACCTTAGTTCTTTCACAGTTATAATTGAACATTGTGAATGGTGGAATATTTAATCCAATATGTAAGAATGGTCTTAGTACTAAATCTAGATAGGCTCAATCGATGGCTTCCTTTGCAACATGATAGTAGGGTAAGAGAATACTACCAATAAATGGCCATAATCTAAAAAATATCAATAACCTGACTAGCTAATTTTCCTTACTTATAGTCTCGTCACTTGTGTACATACCTGGACTTGAGCACAATTTCATCCAATAATAATGTTATATAGGGTGCATTGCCTACTTTATCCCACTAAATCATACATATGCTTCAGAGTAAGTTCATAGATGGATTCTTTTGTAACGTAATGGTAGGGTAAGAGAATACTATCAACAAATAACCATGATCCCAAAAGTTATCAATAACTTGAGTTGTTTATTTTTCTCACTTCTAATCCATATTTCGAAGCTGTGCATATTGAAGCATGTGTCACAATAAATAGAGGCAGTGGTAGGTCTACTAGACGCATCTAAACTTATGCACTTTTTTATCCAATGGTGTTACCATATATACATACAACGTAAGACAAAAAAAAGGACAAGTCTACTTATTTCCCTTTGGGTGCATGATGCAAATCTTGACCGAGCCACTTGGAGATCTATTCTCATAGTCAATGGATAGATACTCATAATTCTTAATAAAATTTTGCATGTGTATAACCTTTTTACTTGTTGGAGGCCATTAAAACCTATTTTGACATCTAGTGATATCATTTATTTCCTTGTTCTGTGTGAATTCACTCTTTGTTAGCTTACTTTGGGTTTTTTTTATGTTCAATTCGTGGCTGATTTCCATCAAATTGGATTATAGTTGTTTTGTGTAAAACTAAGGTTTCATTTGAAGGTTTTGTATTTTTCATTTTTACTTTTCTCTTTATTTGGCATAATCGATTAGTCTTAGAATCTTGGAATAGAGATAAGATTATGATAATGAGATTAATTTAAAGTCACAACCTAGCAAGATGAACCAAAACAAACAGTAGGCCTATGGCTTGTTAGTGTCATCAACATTGAGGCCAAAATAAATTTTTACTCTTTGCCATTATCCTGTAAATGTTGGGTTCAAAGCTTCATGTTCTCTACTTCCTATTCACCAAAAGGGATGAATGAATGGCTCCGCTCTAATTGGTTTCAAGCTTGGCTAGATGGATTCACAATGCCTTCCATTGGATGGATGCTTAACCAAGGAATGGTCGTATATCCTTGCAATGCTTCTCAAATAAACAAAACTGTTTACACCAATTCAAAACCAGTAGCCCAAGATTGTTTCTCAACTAAGTTCCAACTCTGTTTATTGCATTATAATAGTTATAACTCCACCCATTCAGAAAACCAGTGGCTAATAAGATGCATGGAATTCTGCAATTCAGAAATAGGTTGACAGTTAAACATTACACAAGCATTATATATGGCTGGAGCTAATTGCAAAGACTTGATCACTCAAGTAGTTATGTATATAACGCTGGCTGTAGGTAGATAATTCCATGTAAATCTTGAGATGAATTGCTTTAAGGAGCCACTTCCGTTAGCAGCTGTATAATGAATGTGCAAAATCAGCACTTAATTAATAACTATTCCCTTATTCCATATGATGGTTGTGGCTGACCTGTTAAGCACACAGAATTTAAACAGAGCACCAAGTAAACCAACCATTCATTAGTATTAGTCTGTGAATTTTATATATATATATATATATATATATATATAATGGGGCTTTGCTGTATGTAAAACATACCACACCAGGGATTGAATATGTTTGGCTACATAGCATGTTATTGCATAGTGCACCAGCTAATACATTAACCAAGAAAATAGAACAAATAAAAATTGGGCTGTAGATGCCAGCCAGAAAATAAAAAGTGTTGTAGCTGATCCATTAATTAAATCAGTGATCAATCAGATTGATCTCAGTCACAAAGCATTTAAACACATTCGACACCAGATTATTCTGGAAAACCAGCAATGGCAGGTTCTAATTATGCTTAGGAATTGTTAAAAAGGATGAGCTATACACTTTCATCAAAATTTCATGTATTCTTACTCACTGGAAGCAATTTACAGATTGCTTTGGTTCATAGATGATCTTTGTTCCATGTGGACATGTTAGGAATCCTCTTCATCCTTCAATCTTTGAGTAGATTGCTTCACTCCTAGTCCTCATTCCTCTGCTATTGCCCATCTTCTTCCCCAGCATTATTTTTGTCCATATCCCTTTGGTTGTCTTTGCATCAAGCAAGCATTGTTTATGATAATGTTACCTTGAAATGCCAAACATATGCCAACCATAGTGATTCATTTCACCTTCTTGTTGGCCTTTAGCCTTTAAGTTGATTGTTAACTTCAAACTTTTCCAAGGATTTTTTTTCGTTACAAAGTTTGGAAGAGGGATTAATTCAGATTCATTTTGGATTACCAAATGCCAAATAAACTTATGAGACCCCCTTGTTGAAGTAGTTTATCTTGTTGGGATGTGACTGTGTAACTCTTCTCTTACTGAGCCATGAGCTGTTTGATGCCCTTAGTGTTGGGCCCCAACTTTGTAACCCTTGTCCTTCTAAGTTGTGAGTGTGCAACTTTTATCTTGCTAGGTTTTCAACTCTTTGATTCCCTTAGGGTTGGGTCGTGACTATCTTGGTGACACTTAGTTGGGTTGTCATTGTCTCGTGACCTCTTAATTTGGTTCAACCTTCCTGTTGCTGCTTTTGAGCAGGTCATAACCTCCTTGTGGAAACTAAGGGTTGAATAGTACCTTCTTACTACTATTCATGACCTTTTTGGCTTCCCAATTTTGACCCTTGACCTTGTTGCAGCTCATTAGAGTAGTCCGTGACTCTATTGATGCTCATTGGAGTAGGCTGTCACCTTGTTGTTGTTCACTGAATTTAGTCATGAACCTAATGCCATTATAAAGGATGGGAGTGACTTATTTTTGGGTTTCTAAGGATGGGTGTGATCTCTTTATGGACTGCTAAAATAAATTGTGATCTTGTTGGACTATTTTTCGTGGCCTTTTGTGGACTGTATGGAAGGGGATTGCAACCTTATTTAAACTGCTAAGTCTACCTTATCTTTGTCTTGCCTATTGCAACAAGTTGAGTCCATTAAAGAGTGTCTCTATGTGTATGTATTAATGATGCTGGATGCCTTTGTTCATTTGAAGGAGAATCTATCTTGCTTGATTTAGGACTATCCTAAAAGCCTGCCATTTATTGCAGCCTAACCTTTAACCTACTACAATCTATCTTTTATCTCTCTCACAAGGTATGCCATCTGATCCTTTGGTGACTTGTTCTTTCAATGAAAATATGTTACCCTAAAAGTATCTGAGTATAAGGAAGATCCAAACTAGATCTAAACCAACATTGTTACAGTTCATTATCGTTGTTCTTTAGTTCTTAGTTTGTTTTACATGATACTATTTCTATTCTTATTGTTTAGTTTATGTACATTGAAATTGAAAAATTGTATCTCAAGGCCCAAATTTAACATAATGGCCATTGGAGTGTCAAAGTTGAAAGAGACAAAAATTATGTTTTGAATTTATTACAACAGTATTGTTTTGTATCTAGCTCTTTTTTAGTTTTGTGTTATGCATTAAAGTATAAAATTTTAATTATCTTATATCAAATCCTAACCTAACCCTGAATTTCAACAATTGTCTTAATTAGTTAAATATGTCTTTCTAATGTTGATTAGTTAATCTTTGGATTTTTTTTTAAATCCATCAACAGGCGTCGCTTTTTCGACGTGCTTCCGACACTCTAGTAAACACATCCGATAGCTGTGGCATGAATCCGACGCTTCCACCCCTCGGACGACCGACGGTTCAAGTGTCGGTCCGCGTTGGAAGGCCGACTCTTCCAGTTTCAGATGGCATCGGTTATATGACACTTGCTGGATAAAAATACTGATGGAAGCGCCATTCTGTTCGTCGAATTTCCGACGCTTTATGCAATTTTGATTGACACTTTGGAAGGAAATACGGTCGAACATGCGACACAATGGTTTGTTGGATCTTTGACCCACATTAGTCACATGTCTAAGATCCGACGTCACGCCATCGACGGTAAAAAATGGTGTATGTGTTGAAAAGGCAACAGATAAGTGTCGAATTTCAGACATGCAAGGTGTCGGATTTTGGGGTAAATTTTTGTAGTGAATGTTAAACATGTGAAATCCCATATCGAAAAAAGTTGGAAGGAACATCTGCAATCTGAAACGTGACTATGGAAAGAACGTTGCCGTCACATAATTGTGAAATTCATCTTTTGACACTTGTTAAATTCATACCCGCAACCCGCAGTTGTGGAAAGGAGTTCCAACAAATTGTGGAAAGTTCGTTGTAGAAGGTTAATTGCATAAAGACAATTTGCAGAAAGATAAATGTAGAAAGTTTGTCACAGAAAGGTAATTGCAGAAGTGAAAACATAGTTGAAGAAGTGAAAACATAGTTGTGGAAATACAATTGCAGAAGGATTTCTATTGTGAAAAGGTCCTTGTGGAAAGGAAATTGCAGAAGGATTTTTGTTCGACGCTCCGAAATCGCCGAGAAATTTCTGAAGAGTCACGATGAAGATACGTGAATGTTAGATGAAGAATATTAATTCTTAAGTATAGTTTATTAATCGTAAACATATTTATGATTAATAACAAGGGGCATGACTGTATTATTTAAAGCACAATAAGAATTAATTGAACAAAGTTAAAATAAACATGGCATGAATGATAGATTACAATAGAGTAAATGAAGGGGTAGGTTTTATAAAGGGATACGTTTGATGCTGAAGAGACATGAAGATTGGATGAATGATACTACTAATAAAATATATAAAATAAGATTCATGAATTGGAAGTTATGTGTCTCTACAGTCTAAATCATAGTAGTAGCTAGAAGAGGAAGAGACTAGTGACATGGAGAATTATCTATGACAGAGTTGAAGAAAAAATGAGATCTAGAAGATTGATAAAATGTATCAGGGTGGAAGGGTGGTGCTAGGGCAGGAAGTAATCCTGTAGAGGGTTTCATCCTCCTTCTAGTAGTGGCTAGAAAACATGGTGGTGTTACATCCTTGTCTGTTGTCACAGGAAGAACTAGGGTTTTATTGCATCCTTTTCTGTTGTAGCAGGAAGAACTGGGGTGTTGTATCATCCTTTTCTGTTGTAGTAGGAAAAAAATGGGGTGTTTATGCATCCTTTATGTAGCAGCAGATAAACAATTTTGTAAAATTCATCTTATTAATGAGTTTTATTTTGCAGTTTTCTCCTTGAGGTTTCCACGATAAAATTTTGTGTCATAACTTGTTTGATTCTTTGTGTGTCTGGTACTAATTGTTTTAATAAACAAAAAAGAAGGTAATATTGATTCACACCCCTCCCTCTTAGTATTGTTGGATAATCCAATAGGCTTGGGGTGTATTATATTCATGTGATGCATCAAAGGTTCCTTTAGGGATTTAGGACTAGATTTCCTTGCCCAACCATGTCCAAAAATTAGAGACCAATAACCACTAGTTGATACATCCTTATGTAATTTATATCCCAACTTGTAGGTAAAAAATATCCCTACTATATTGTATATGGTTCTTTGAGATGTATTTCTGGTCCCTATATCAACATTATATTCCTTTAGGGCCTAAGGAAAAGGTTTCATCCCCTGACCATGTCTAATGACCCAATATCAATGTATAGTGGTCAAGGAATCCTTATGGCCAAACATTGGGGTTTCCTCCCTAAAACATGTATGTGGCTGTTAGTTTTCTTAAGATTTGATTAGATTACCTAGAATATTTATATGAAAGAATAACACGTACATCAAAATGCATAAGATGTAAAAGATACCCAAGAAACAAATATTTTCATCGGGGAAATCATAAAGGATAAAAACTCACAAACTTCTTCAGAATAGTAAGATGATCAAAAATAGTAATAAGAAATGTTCAACAGCTATCCTTCTCTCCTCCTCTGACTGTCTCTCTCTGTCATGCGTCTTAGAGAGTGTTTGAGTTGTGTATAAATGAGGGAGAGCGCACCCCTATTTATACCCTTTATGGTCACCGACCAGATATAAGATTCGATCCTACATGTCATCTCACATAGGGCCCACATATCCTAGAGAGACCATAATTACATATTACATGATGTTACACTAGGGACTATTACCCCGACTCACAATGGAGGTGGTACCTCAAGGTCTAGACACAAATTAGAGATATGTAAAGGGGTAACAGAAATCCCTAATGGGGGTACAACAACATACAATGATAATATACATCAGAATATCTTCCAAAGTTACAAATACATCAACACTCCCTCTTAAATAGGAATGTATTATCTCTCTACATAGTCATCAACAGATTTGGTAAGGTATTCATTGCATCGTCATCATCACGGAGTCATAGAGTCTTTATCATAACTACTGCCATCATTTTCTTATAATTTGATCATCATCCTATACTATTTGTCATCAGAATTTTCTATAGTGCCATCCCTTTTTCATGTTGGATGTAGGCCTAGCTTCCATGTAGGTCTTCATCATCTCTGCAAGCAAGACATTAAGTAGGTACATCTCAGGACTTATTATATGCCTCTTGAAAAACATACATGATCTCCCAGGACTGATTATATGCCTTTACAAAACCTGAAGGAGCATCCTAGGACTGATTATGTGCCTTGCAACACCTGTGTACCCTAATATTACCTCATCATCTTCATATCATCTCATTGTCACATGAAGCACAACCTAGATACACATAACACAACACTTACATAAACGACCATGGGAGGCCCAGCCTGTAACCATGTTGGAAAGTCTCAGCACTTACATCATGACCATGGGAGGCCTAGCCTGCAACCATGTCGGAAAGGCACTCAACACTTACATCAACGACCATGGGAGGCCCATCCTGCCACCATGTCGAAAAGGCTCAACACTTACATCCTGACCATGGGAGGGACAACCTGCCACCATGTCGAAAAGGCCCTCAACAATTACATCACTTACATCCACTAGCATAGGAGGACAAACCTACCACCACATGGGAAAGGCTCAACATTTACGTCAACGACCATGGGAGGAATAACCTACGACCATGTCAGAAAGGTTCCAGCACTTACATCAACTCCCATGGGAGGATCTATCCAGCCACCAATGTGGAAAGTATCCAACACTTACATCAATGACCATGGGAGGACCTAGCCTACCACCATGTTGGAAAGGATCCAATAGTTACATCAATGACCATGGGATGACCTATCCTGCCACCATGTCGGAAAGGATCCAACACTTACATCAATGACCATGGGAGGACCTAGCCTGCCACCATGTTCGAAAGGCTCCAACATTTACATCACCGAGGATGGGAGGACCTATCCTGCCACCATGTCAGAAAGGCTCAAAAAATTACATCAATGACCATGGCAGGACCTATCCTGCCACCATGTCCGAGAGGATCATGTGTATCTATGTCTTCCGGACTCATCACTTTCCCTTGGAAGGAACCTTGATTTGAAGAACACCAAGCTTCTCTCTGAAGTACTCAAAATTCACTCTAGCTATTTCTAGCATATAATTACATCAGGATTGATTATGTATAAGGATAAATTGTGAGATTCTCCTAGACTGATTACATCCGAGGACAACCTACAAGACTAATTACGTTTAAGCAACCTACGGGCTTCACCATAATTTTATGCTCAGACAACTCGTCTCACCGGCTATGCTAGAACTCATCACTCCCTCTTTTGAGAGATCTCAATATGGATAAAATACTAGAGCTTCAATTATCCTCTCTCAACTGTACTCAGCGCCATGCATAACTACATCCTACCAAACCAGTAGACCATACTGGATCTCAAATTGAAGAATCTACACAAGGTGCTCTTCTTCTTAGTGCCACTACCAATATGAATCAACATAACCATGCAGGTTAGTCTTCTGATTTGTATCATACTTGAGCCCATACTCAACTATACCCTTTAGGTACCTCACTACATGCTTTGGAACCAAGTGAGAATGTATTGGATCCGTTAGGAATTGGATCAATGTTTTCACAATAAAGAAAATATCTTGTCTCGTATTCATCAGGTACATCAAGGATCTAATCATCTGACAATACATTGTGGAATCAAACGACTTTGATAAATCATCACTCAATAGCTTCAGGTTCGATTCCATAAGTGTGGAAATGGCCTTGTAGTTCATCATCCCAAACCTCTTCAGGATCTACAATGCACACTTCCATTTTCCAAGGGAGTTTCCATCTGCACTCCGCCACACCTCCATTCCTAGAAAGTAGTGCATCATGCCCAAGTCCTTCATCTCAAACTCTGCAGCAATCTTCTCTTTGTGTCAGCAATCAACCCATCCTCACCTGTCATAAATAGGTCATCTACATATAGTATAAGTATTATTGGGTTCCCTTCCTCAACCTTGTAGTAAATTTTGGAATCCGCTTTACTCTTGGTAAGGCCCAAACTAGTCTTGCCAATCCTGCCACACCACGTTGAACCTGAGGATCTTTTGCAGTCACTCCCTCTGAAGTGGAGCATCATTTTCCATCTACTTTTTGTACTATATGTATTGAAACATTCTATAATGGAGTGACAAGTAACATCATCTACTACTAATATTCTATCTATCCATATAGGGTCACTGGATACCAAGATCTTATATCTTCAACTTTGTTGAAAAGTTCTTCTTGCACCCATCTGTGAGCTTTCCATCCTCTATAGGATTTCATTTTCAATATTGGAGAAAAGTTTAATATCTTCATCACTCTATGTGATCTTGAAGATCCTTATGTAACTGTATGTTCAATCCCATGGGTGCCTTCTAAGCTCATACAAGGCCTTTTTTAATTTGCACACATGAGTTGGCTTGTCATGTGTCTCCACTCCTAGTGGTTGCTCTACATATACTTCCTCCTTGAATGAATCATTCAAGAATGTTATCTTGATTTCAGATAATGTATCTCCCATCTCATACCTGTACGTATGGATATAATGGAAGTGTACCACGTCATTGGTGCAAGTGTCTCTTCATAGTTTGTGCATTCTTTTTGTGAGAAGCCTCATGCTACAAATCTTTCCTTGTATCCCATGGTGCTACCATATACTACATGTTAGATCTTGTAGATCCATATGAAAGACACTATGGAATTCCCTTTAGGTCTCGACACCTCATTCTAGACATCATTCTTATTGAACTGGTACTCTTTGATCATAGTCTCATTCCCTTTATTCTTGGCTACTTCTTCATAGCTGGAAGGCTCTGCATCAATGATTCCTCTCAATAGTGTCACATAACTAGAGTGTGTCTGAGGCTCTTTATTTATTTGGAATTCTCTTCATACTATTCTTCATATTGGATTATTTCTCATTCCCAATGTGGTCTTCATCTCTCGAGGTGGATCTACCGTTCTCTTTATATTCTTCTGAATCTCTTTCTTTTGCCATGGCGTCTTTGACCGGGGAAGCTTCAGGTTCCTCTGCTGAACTGTGGTTACTTGTTCTTTGGAATGATATACAGGTCAAGTTCATTTGCATTATTAGAAACATATCATAATTTCCAAAACATATTAATAATGACAAATATATGTCACATAGCCATGTGACTATTTTAGCCAATGCTACAACATTCATCCATATCATGTATACATATAGTAACTTCTAGATGCATTCTAACCCAATGTTATTAAGAGTGTGCCATACTCCTAATATTCCATCAAAGAGGTTTCAATCTAGATAAGTAGCAATAGAATTTTGTACACCATCATTGATTCTTACCCATTATGTGCAATTCAGTAGTATAAATGCATACTACTCAAACGTCAACTGAATATTAACAAATGTATAACCAAACAATATCACGAAATGACAATTGAATACTTATATTTATTTATTTTGTGGGTAGACTCCTTCTTGATCCTTTAGCTTCATCATCTTCTTCACTCATAACAACATCATTTCTTATCGAAATGCTAAGATGGATAATAGGTTCTTCAAGAATTGAGTCCTTCATATTCGTCATCGCTTGAGAGATTTTCTTTGAATTGTAAGAGTTTGATCCTTAGCTGCTCCCATCTTCTCTTCTCTTCTTATGAGTTAATATTCTTCTTGTGTGCACTCTTCCCAGAGTCTGTTGAAGGTAATCACTTCCTTCTAGAACACATTGCTCGAATGAATGAATCCCATGATCTTGGGACGCCATTCAAGGTGGTTATAACAATATCGTATTCTTCTTCAATTGTTTTGTCATAACATAAAACACTTCCTTTTGGTGTCTTCAAGGATGAAACATGAGGGATGAGATGATCTTTAATAGAATCTACAATGGTTCTATTGGCTCTAGCCTTAGCCTCATCTCCCTCAGGCTCTTAGAATTTCCTTACCGAAATATTGATCCAAGTCAATTTCTTCAAGGACCATGGAGGTCCTATACTTCCATAATTGGAAGTTGTCAGCTTCACCAAACTTGTCATCAATCTGGGTGTGATTAGTCATTTCAAAACGAGAACCTCAAATTTAAATAGAAAAAATTTAGATATTACCAATTTGAGGTGTCCGACCTAGTTATAGAGCTCGTTGATCCAAGGTTTGTCAGAGAAACCCTAATTTTTCAAACTTGGAATTTCAAACATCTGATTGGACATAAAGATTGGCCACTTCAAGGAGATCTGTCCAATGCACTTCTTTTCTGAAAATAGTGGTGGGAATCTCCTGGAACAGGGAGCCCTAGTTTTCAAATTTCTTCTATAGAATTGACTAATATTTATTCTGCTGTATCTCCAAAGTTTATGCTCAAATTATAAAACTTCTCACTGAGATATACTGATATGTCCTCTTTCAAACCCCATATGTTAGAGAAAAAATGGATTCTTCGAGTGGGACTTATACTGATTTTCCCAAGGTGACTATTTTGGGGACTCTTCAGAATAGAGAACTTGTATGAAATTCCACATGTCACTGTTTCAGATTCTAGGTCTAAAACATGTACCACAGAAACTATAGTTTGCTCCCTACTTGAAACATTTTGCGAAACTTCGTTTGGACTGTCCTAGCCCGAGATATAACAAATCTCCCTAAGTCACCTGTTTATGAATGTATTGTGGAGAAGGATGGAACCCTGATTTGGAGGAACCATATCTCCTAAAATATAGCGAATATAAGGATGAAAATTTTACAAAAGGTACAAAAATAATTTATCTTAGGCCTATAAAAGTTTTAGCTTCTGAATATTCTCCAATATCTCATTATAGTGAAAGTTCTATAATTACTAACTTCAATATTCTATTGTTTACAACCCTTGGTTAAACTTTCAAATCTTTGACTTTGTGAAAAACAAGTTTACCGTGGCATATTTCATATGCCATGGTTCTAAGATTATTGCCTAGGGAAAAATGATAAGCATAGGTCTAAGGCTTATAGACTATTGTACACGATGGATATAATACTTTATACCCTGCATTAGACTTTGGGGTGACGAATATATATTATGGTTTAAATGTTACACATTGGGGTTTTGACGCTCCCGCATAAAATGGAGACAATCGATAATGAGAAAGAGAGTCATCACTAGAAGGGCTGTGATGATCTCCTTTCGGTGCTTCAAGGGTACGTTCCTCTTTTTCTTCTTCTCTTGGGCTGCTGGCCCATTTATGGTAAGGTTCTCTTTTGGATCTATTTGTGGACTGAGTAGGATTTCCCCATGGGATTCCTCCCATCATATTTATCAGTAATGATTCATTAATAGCTTGTTGTTCCTTTCTTTCATTCGGACTATCTTCTTTGAAACTTTGCAATTCTGCTTGAAGACTGTATATGGTCTTCAAAATATCAGAATTTAATTCCACCACCAGAACTGCTTCTGGCGTGGGGGTGTTCATCTTTCCTTGCCGGCTGTTATCTCCCTCAGTGTTCATAATTTGAACTGTTCTGTAAAAATTCCTGTATTTTTGAAAATTTTTAATAACAGGAAAATTTTTGTTAGTGACAAAATTTAATAACATTATTTTCTTTGCAGTGAATTCTTGGTGCATCCATAGGTCTGTTAGTATTGAAACTGGGCTCTGATACCACTTGTAATATCCCCAAAAATTGAATATAATTTCTTTTTTTTATCAGGCTAGTAAAAACTACCTATGCTGGACATTATTGAACTTGCGGAACATAACGTACTCTGAATGTACCACTTTTTGGTGGTAAGATGTTCTTACATTCTATTATCTTACTTTTAGTTATGATTCTTACTGTGCTTTACTTAAGATATCATAATACTGATTACTATATTATTCTTATGGTTATGCATTGCTGTGTATGTGTAGTTACTTGATTATATGCTTTGTTAATTTCAGCTTGTGTTTACTTATTATTTACATGGTTCTAACTTATCTTTGTTCTTGGAAACAAAGTGTGCGGAGTGGCGGGACTAGTTCTCCCATGTAACTGTTTGAGAGGTAAAGTTTCTACTTGTTTAGTGGGTTTACTTAGTTTAGTTTGAAATAAGGCACTCTTAACTTGTTTATGTACAAGTGCACTTACACTCACAGCTAGTGACACCTACCAATCATTATTACTGCTTCGTACAGACTTGGTTTAGTGACAAGGTAATTACGACGATTATTCCTTTTAAGACCTAGACTGACTATCTATGTGACGCTTATTATTCATTATAATTTATTGATCAGATGTTCATATATTAACCTATTTGCATTTCATGTTTATTTTATTAAAAGTATTAACCTATGTTTTATTATTCTTGGCAGGTTTACAACCCTTGGTTAAAGATCAAATATTTGTCTTTATGAAAAACAAGTTTACCATGGCATATTTCATATTCCATAGTTCTAAGCTTATTGCCTAGGTAAAAATGATAAGAAAAGGTTTAAGGCTTAGAGACTATTTTACATGATGCATATAATAATTTATACCCTGCATTAGACTTTGGGGTGGCAAATATATATTATGGTTTAAAAGTTACACATTGGGGTTTTAACGCTCCTGCATAAAATGGAGACAATTGATAATGGGTCTATTCTAAACTATAGAAGAGTGGGTTTTGGAAGTTTGATAATGGTTCACAGGATGGAACCATTAATGTGCTTTGGATTTTGTGGCAGCCCAAGCTTAGGGCTTAGTTCACGACCGACTTTGGTCATTTTGCTCTGTTTGTTGGTTGTGTGGTCTCGACTCTGCACAGTGGGTGAAGGAAACTTCGAAGGTATGATATCGTTTGGATTCACAACATTTGATGTTTGTTTTGTGCCTCATTCAGCTTTCATACTTCTCATCCTTCGTAGTGTTTCATGGTTGCAGATGACAGGGCTGGCTAGAAGATGTATGCGCAACTACGAGCCAAGCTCTAGCATTACCATTCCGGTAAGCCTGCTAACAAATAGTTGCTCACCACCTCTTGGCTTTAAGACTGGGTTGTAACTTGTTGTAGTTGGAGTTTAAGTTATGGGGTTTCATTGGAATTCAGGCATGAGTATGAAAAGACTTGTTTTTTTGCAAATATTATGATTTTTAGCCATGAAGCAAAAATTGGGTGCCTTGGTAGGCTTTGCATATAGTATTATTTACTTGTTTAAAGATGTAACGGGCCATGGAAGCACCATTGCTTGCAATGGTGCAAGGCCATGAGAATTTTGACTATGTAAACTATGTTAATGTAATAAGATATTGGGATTGTGAAATACATGTTGCGTTTATGATTGCAATGGTTTATAAAGACTATTAATGTGTATATAAAATTATGCTGTGTTATTGTGTATTGGTCATAATGGTTTGAGGAAGGTATAATTGGTTTTGCAGGTCTCTTGGAGCAAGAGGAGTGAGAGGAGAAAGAAGAGGACTGAAGGGATTTCTGTTAGAATAATCAACCCATAGTTACCTACCTTAGACATTAAATTAATCATTTTTGTCTTAGTTGCCTAGTTTCATGTGTCCCACCTTATGCAAGTTGTCATTTGCCTATCCATAATGGTCAAACTTGCCTATTTTGACTCATGTAGTGCATGGGAAACCTCAAGGAATCAATTCTGCTTTATTCCTGGTCTCCTAGGCACCCTTCTTCTTTTTCTGCTTTATTGCCTACTTTTTCAATGCTTTAAGGCAATTGGGAAAGTTTGACTAGGTGAGGTGAACTAGTTTTTTGTCCTCTACATCCTCCACTCTTTTCTCCTTTGAAAAGCATGTATGACTTGTCGTTCCATCACTCTTTAGATTACCTAAGTGATTTTTCCAATTCGTGAGCTCCATGACTGATTTGGAAACTACTTTATGCACATATGGGGGAATTGCTTAATTTTAGTAAGCCTGCTTTTGACTAGATTCGAATTGCCTTCTCATGCATTCAAATCTCCTATGTAATTATTTAATGTAGAAACCTATTATGTTACAAGGTTGGCTATTGTACACTGAGTTAATATAGTTTAGTGTTCAGCTCCATTTTCAGTCTCTTTTGTGAGTGATTTTGCATGATCAATTGATAATTTTTGTGAGTAAAATTGTTCTATCACTGGGTTCAATTTCCACATGGTATCAGAGCCATTGTATATCGATTTCTCTCCTTCAAAATTGTTTTTTAGGTTCGACATCAGTGACTGGGAGCCTTCTACTGATAGCCGGGACAATTTTCTAAGCTATGGATCAATCTCAGAAGATCATCTTGACTCCGTTCAACTTCTTTGAATGGAAAGCAGAGATGGAGATACTGTTGAGAGCGAAAGGCCTCTACAGGGTGACTATGGCAACAGAAGTAGAGCCCAATGCAGCTGCAAAGAAGATAAAATGGCACAACAGGAGGGATGAGGCCTATGGTCTCCTGTCTCTGAGTATGTCTAGAGACCTCCTTTTCCATCTTGATGGATTGATATCATCGAATGAAGTATGGGAGAAGATTACTGATATTTTCGGAAAGACAGATGAGATGAGGGGACATCAAATCGAAAATGAACTGATCTCCCTGAGTCCAAATAGCTTTGAATCACTGCAACTCTATTTATCCAAGTTCAAAGAACTTGTTTTGCAGCTAAAACAATGTGGGATCGAAAAGAAGGATGATCAGCTGGTCTTGGCCATTCTCTTGGAGCTTGGCCCTGACTATTCAGTATTTGTTTTGACCTTCTATGCCACAAAGTTGACAGCTCGAACCTGGAATATGCCTAGCCTTGCAGATTTCATGGAATCTATCACACAAGAACAGGACAAGCTGGTGATGATGGGCACCATCAAACCATCCAAAGACCAAGCTCTAGTTGCTGGAGTTTCGAAGGTGGATTCAAAAAGAAAAAATAAAGCTAAAAATCCACCTGAGCAAAAGAGAGACAAGAACAAGTCTCCAGAGGAGCCACAAGGTTCCAAGAAGAACTATCAAAAGAAGAAAAATAAAGGAGAAATGAGCAGGTGCGCATACTGCAATAAGGGCAATCACACTGAAAGCTCTTGTATGAAGAAGAAAATAGACATGCTGACCCAAATCCTGGAGAAGAATGGCATCTCCCTTCCAGACAAGAAGGGAGAAGGAGGATCAAGTTCAAATGATAGAGAGAGAGTTCATGCATTGGTTGCTAGCACATCAAGCTCACCCAGTTTTATCATTGATTCTGGAGCTTCAAGACACATGGTTTCGACCAAGGAGGCATTCTCCTCACTTGACATGTTGAAGGGACCACCTATAGTACTGGGAGATGACTCTCTCACTGAAAGTTTGGGCAAAGGGAGGATTGATCTTGAACATGGTCAGTTCAGCAATGTGTTGTATGTTCCTGGTCTTGCCTTCAACCTCTTATCAGTGTACCAGATGACTCACACTGGGTCTCCAAAGAAGGTCATATTCTCCCCTGATGAAGTTGAGATCATAGAGATCTCAAGTGGTAAAGTCATTGCAAAAGGAGTTGCAAATCATGCTCAGAAGGTATACATGTTCTCACACTTCCTACCCTACTCAAACCCCTCTCCTCTTTTGATTCATGCTAATGAAGCAAGCAAGCTTTGGAATGAAAGATTTGTCCACCTAAATTACAAGTATCTTTCTGATGTTAGTGAAAAAGAGATAGTCATAGGGTTTCCCAAGATAAAATTTTCCAAAGGAGTTTGTCAAGGTTGTATCCTAGGAAAACACCCAGAGCATAAATTTGAGAGAGCTAGTCATGAGAGAACCTCTGCACCCCTCGAGCTGATCCACAGTGATGTTGCTGGCCCATTCCCTCATATGTCCATGAGTCAGGCCAAATATGCATTGAATTTCATAGATGACTTTTCCAGGTATTGCTGGGTTTACTTCTTGAAACACAAGTCTGAAGTTTTTGGCCTCTTCAAAGTCTTTAAGGCTTTGGTTGAAAACCAGTATGGGAGGAAACTCAAGGTCCTCAGATCTGACAATGGTGGTGAGTATGTCAAGTATGAGTTTATTAATTATTATGCAGATGTAGGTATTAAGATGTAGCATTATATCCCTTAAACACCACAGCATAATGGTGTTGCTGAGAGGAAGAACAGATCATTGAAGGAGATGGCAACATGCATGATGGAGGCCAAAAATTTGCCACCAAAGTACTGGGCCGAAGCTATCAACTGTGCAGCCTATATTCAGAATAGGGTGCCTCATAAACATCTTTATGGTATGACTCCTTTTGAAGCATGGAGTGGGCACAAGCCAGATGTGACCCATTTCAGGATTTTTGGCTCAAGGGCTTGGGCTAGAATTCCAACAAAAAAGAGAAAGGATTTGCAGCCCCAAAGACAAGAGTGTCTCTTTGTTGGATACTCTGAAGATTCAAAAGGATACAAACTGATAAATTTGAGCACAAACAAATCCTTCATCGAAAGGTGTGTTCAGTTTCAAGAAGAACCCCTTGCAGTAGTGGAAGTTGGAGAAGCCTCTTCACCACCTGAACCTCTGAAAGTAAGTGAAGAGTTTGTTGAACATGATGATTCTGATATGTCTGATAGTGATGGGTTTATTTTAGACCCTAAAATCCCTACAAGGCCAAAATGGGCAGCCAAGACACTACATGCAGCAGGATAGCTAGCTAGGGATCCCAATGACCCAAGGAGGACTAGATCTCAATTTGAGAGTGGTTTGTGCATGAAGGATCCTATGTTTGCTGAGAAATGATATTTGATGGTGGAATATGATCCTCAAACATATGAAGAAGCAGCAATAGATCCAATATGGCAAGCAGCCATGAAGGAAGAGTTCAGCTCACTCCAGAAGAGCAACACATGGAAGCTAGTGGATCTTCCCCCAGGGAGGAAGTTAGTTCAGTGTAAGTGGGTCTACAAGACCAAATTTGCTGCTGATGGTTCACCTCTGAAGTAAAAGGATAGATTGGTAGCCAAGGGCTACTCACAAGTTCATGGCATAGATTACAATGATACCTTTGCACTAGTGGCAAAGATGGACTCCATCAGGTAAGCCTTAGCCATTGCAGCCTCAAAGCAATGGGAGGTACATCACATGGATGTAAAGTGTGCCTTCTTGAATGGATATCTCACTAAAGAGATATATATGCAGCAGCCTCAAGGATTTTCTACTAACCCTTCTCTTGTGTGCAGGTTGAGAAAGTCATTGTATGGGCTGAAGCAAGCCCCCAGGGCTTGGTATGCCAAGATTGATAGCTTCTTGCTATCACTGAATTTTGTTCGGTGTAAATCAGATCCAAATGTCTATTTGAAGTTAATTAATGGTTCATTAATGATAATTGTGTTATATGTTGATGACCTCCTCATTATAGGAATCTCAAAGGATGAGATTGCTTCCTTGAAGGGTGCAATGAACCAAGCCTTCTCCATGACAGATTTGGGGCTTTTAAGCCAATTTTTGGGGCTTGAGATTGCACAAAACAAAGCTGGAATCAAGGTGCACCAGTCCAAATATGCCTTGGAATTTCTGAACAAATTCAAAATGAAGGATTGCAAACCAAGCAAGACTCCTTTCCTTTCAGGAGTGAAGCTGGAGGAAACTGATTCTTCACCTATGGTAAACAATACACTGTATAGGCAATTGATTGGATGTTTGTTGTATCTTACACATACTATACCTTATATTTCTTATGCAGTAAGTGTGGCTTCTAGATACATGGATCAGCCTCATGAGATCCATTGGAAAGCAGCCAAAAGGATCCTTAACTTTGTTCAGGGAACAAGGACACATGGGATCTTCTATAAAGCAAAATTTGATCTTGATTTGATTGGATTTACTGACAGTGATTGGGAAGGTGATAGCACAGACAGAAAGTCCACATCAGGATATGTGTTCATGCTTGCAGAAGGGCCAATCAGCTGGTCAAGCAAGAAACAGAGTTCCATTGCACTCTCATCTACAGAAGCAGAATACAGAGGAGTTGTTAATGCAGTAACTCAATGTTTATGGTTGTAGGGTTTACTTGGAGAGTGTGGCTTCGAATCAGAGTACTCAACTACCATCTACTGTGATAACCAGAGTACCATTCGAATCTGCAAAGATCTAGTTCAGAAGCAGAGAACCAAACACATTGAGATCCATATGCACTACATCAGAGAGCTTGTGCATGATGGCACCATTCACCTACTCTTCTGTTCATCTTCAGAAGAAGTAGCTGATATCTTCACCAAAGAATTTCATGAGAAGACCTTCAGCAATCTCAAATCACTGCTGGAGATTGCTGATCATGCTATGAAGCATGAGTGAAGACAAGATTTCAAAATTTTGTTTTACAGTCCATGTTTAAGGGAGGATTTTCCCATGTGGTTTTTGCCTCTTTCCTTGTTTAAATGGACATGTAGTATGTAAAGGGTGACTAAGCCTTGTTTCTAGGCCCTATAATTTTATGATATATTACTCATAATTCAGGCTTAAGGGGGGGTGTTAGAATAATCAACCCATAGTTACCTACCTTAGACATTAAATTAATCATTTTTGTCTTATTTTCCTAGTTTCATGTGTCCCACCTTATGCAAGTTGTCATTTGCCTATCCATAGTGGTCAAACTTGCCTATTTTGACTCATGTAGCGCATGGGAAACCTCAAGGAATCAATTCTAGTTTATTCCTGGTCTCCTAGGTGCCCTTCTGCTTTTTCTGCTTTTTTAGTGCTTTAAGGCAATTGGGAAAGTTTGACTAGGTGAGGTGAACTAGTTTTTTGTCCTCTACATCCTCCACTCTTTTCTCCTTTGAAAAGCATGTATGAGTTGTCATTCCATCACTCTTTAGCTTTCCTAAGTTCTTTTTCCAATTCATGAGCTCCATGACTAATTTGGAAACTACTTTATGCACCTATGGGGGAATTGCTTAATTTTAGTAAGCCTACTTTTGACTAGATTCGAATTGCCTTCTCATGCATTCGAATCTCCTATGTAATTATTTAATGCAGAAACCTATTATGTTACAAGGTTGGCTATTGTACACTGAGTTAATACAGTTTAGTGTTCAACTCCATTTTCAGTCTCTTTTGTGAGTGATTTTGCATGATCAATTGATAATTGTTGTGAGTAAAATTGTTCTATCACTGGGTTCAATTTCCACAATTTTGATTATCACTAGATGTAAATTTATATCATTGTGCAGTGCTTCACATATCATGGAGCCTAGTGTGAGCAACAAAAAAATCAAGTCTTTCATATAATGGATGCATGCATACATATCTCAAGAGCTGTCAATATTACTCCAAAAAGGGAGGGATTTCTCTCTTCAGTTGGGGTAAGAGGATGTAGAAACGAGTTTCTCGCAAGGTAGCCAATGTATAAACCATCAAATTTTGCTGTAATAAAGGGGGTTTCATGTGGCCTCTTCCTTAGTGGATGGTCTGTGTATATTTACTTTCATTATTTGTTATTAGTTGTAAGAATGGAAATTAGCGATAGTGAATGGCTTGGGGCCACGCCTTACATGGCGTCGATATTCTCCATCAGTGTTGCGATAGTGTAGAGGATTTAGACTAAAATTTGGTGTTTATAATGTATAATATGGAAATGTAATAAGCCGCGAGTGTAAAGCCTGGATGGATATCGTTGCTGTATTCGTTATTGACAGGGTTAGATAGTTAAGGGTTTAGTTTCATTGACTATGTGTTTAATTAAGACGGTCATGGCCATGGAACAAAGTGTATTTGATTTGTAAAGGTCTCATGGCCTCTGTGTTAAAAGATTAGTTAAAAACATATCCCACATACAAACTGTGTATAGCTCTGTGCAATGGTTTTATGTTTGGCTTATAGCCTATGTGTAGGTGATCCACCGTCGCTTTGTAAAAGAATAAAGAACCTTCAAGATTCGATCTAGGGTCATGTATTGTAATGAGGGTTTATTAATGTAATGGTTGCAAAATGGGAAAACATAGGGTCCACAGGATTTGATCCTGCGACCTCGTTGCACTTACATAGTTCTTATTTTTAAGTGTTGGAATGTTACTTTGGGTTATCTATTACACGATGGTTGTGAGTAAAATTTAGATGAGACTATTCTGATTTATGGCATGCAATTATGATTATGTATTTTTGTAATATTAAACGGCTGTGAATTTACATAGGAAAGGAACTTGATCTTAGACCATGAATGATATCGATACTTGCTTTGTTTACTTGATTATGATAAAGTTTATTTTAATGCACATGATTTGGTATTTAGCATAGATTTGTTTAAGCAGACCTTGAAAAGTCTTCGTTGGTTTTTATCTTAGATTTAATATTGTGCTGATAGATTAGACTTATAATTCTATTTTATAATTTTTTAGAATATATATATAGTATACTGGTTATATACAAATAGTATACTTAATTAGTTTTCTTGTTATTAGAATTAGATGATACTAAATTAAACCTAGGTTTTAATTGCAACATGGCTCTGCTGACAAATGAAATCTGTCAGTAGAGTAATTAGGCCAAACAACAGATAGCTAATAGATATGAAATAAAACCTAGTTTGCAATTAACACATTTTCAATAGTAAAAATAATATAGGAATAAAACTAGGGTCCAAAACCCTGGATAGACATTTATAAATGAATTAAAATTGCAGAAGTAAACTAAATGAATAAACCCTGGATAAATCTGGCATAAGAAGTAAAGTACAACCTAGGGTTATAATTTAAAATGTAAACCCTAGAATATTTAAATAGAAATCAAACACATAGGGTTATAACATATAATGTGAACCCTTGCCTAATTTAGCTAGCTTTTATTCTAGAAAAATAGAATAGGCAGTCTAGGATCTCATACCTGTAATCTAAAGCTTGTTTAATGGCTGAACGTGCACACTCAAATAACCAGCATTAACAATTCATAGGCAAATCTGACCTCTGTATTAGATGACTGAATCACTTGGGAACTACCACATTCCACCCAACCATGACCCGAAACCATTCTTGGTTTCAATCTAGATCCCCCTGAGCTAGAATTCAACATCCAAGTAGCTTAGAGATCCTAAGGTAGGGTTTCCTATATGATATATCATGTCTGGATCAGTTCTCCTTTTTCGTTCCAGGAAAATGTTCTCCAAGAATTCACTTGATAGCGAAACATGCAGAATAATGACTCCTCAAAAGATAAATTAGCACCCCAAGCCTTTCCTTATCTTGAGACTTTATAGCCATAATTTTCAGTCAAAGGGACATTTAAATCAAGAAACTTTGATTTCTTGATTTAACCCTTTTTAATAAATTTGGGTAATTTTTAATACTTTAACTTAAGAACTTTCAACTAGTTCGTAATTAGACTTTTGTAGGTATTGTACTATTTATTATCTTTTAATAATAAATAATAATGGATGGAGCTTTTCTTTATTTGTTTCATCATTAATATTACTTATATATTTATTCTTTACACATACCATGTATAAAATACATAATAATATAACATTTGTTAACATTTGTCTTTGGGCATCATATACCATGATCCATAGACTTAATGACACTTCTTCATTAAGGTCAAATAGGTAGATGGTTAGGTCTACTAGGCTAGAAAAATCTAAACATCCTTGCATGTTGGATTCCCTCGTATAACATGGTAGTTCTTCAGTACTTGATGAGAATATAGAAATTCGAAATTTCATTTAATCACTTATAAATAATTTTGATGAGATCAATATTTTTCTCGAGTCGTTTTCACTCAGAAATTATTAAATTATTTTCAGTAACTCCTAGCACTTACCATAGCCCATACTCAACACTAAAATGAGTTACAAACTTAGTACAATTCCAGAGCTTTTCGCTCAACACTAATGCTAGGATGTACTTGTATGATACACCTAGGGATATAATGGCCATGGATTCGATGCTCTAGAGCTTATGCTCAACATCAACATGGAAGGATCCAATGCTTATGCCCAACACTTCCAATTATCTTTTCATGTGTTCCAGAGCTTCTCAGTCAATGCAAATGTAAGTACTCATGTGCTCCAGAGCTTCTTTCTCAACACAAAACATTAATTACATATGTGCTCCAGATCTCCTTGCTCAACACAAAACATTAATTACCCATGTGCTCCAAGCTCCTTTCTCAACATAAAACATCTCATCAATCATGTGCTTCAGGGTCCATGCCCAACATAAATAGGCATATATATATCATGAATAATTGGCTTACACTGAATATATATAAAACAAATCATCATGTTCATATGCAGTGGGGTCTTCGAACCAATATATCAAAATAAAACATCAAGATAACATCATAATAAATAAGCTCATGCCTATAAGTGTTAGGTCCAAAATTCATGATATTATATCCCTCCTCGCTTAGAACAACACCGTCCCTGGTGTTCTAGGGACTTGGAATGACATCATGAAACAAGGTGGGGTAAGCTATATCATGGTGGCCTCATTCTCCCAAGTAGCCTCATCGGCTTAGAAGTGCTTCCATTTCACTTTTAACTAGACTATGGTGCTATTCCTGAGATGCACCTCCCTTTTGTCCAATATATGAATAGGTTCAGGGACAAACTCCCCTACAGGTTCCACCTGTAATAATGACCAATCAACTACATGTTTAGTATAATAAACATATTTCTTTAACAAGGATGCATGGAAAACATTATGGACTCTTACGTGCGCGAGTAACACTAGCTCATATTCCACTGGCCCTTTCTTGGCCAGTATTTCAAAAGGTCCACAAAATCTAGGTGCTAACTTACCACACCTACCCAAGCTCAACGAGCTTCGTTTTTCTTTTACTTTCAAGTACACATGATCGCTCACTTGAAATTATTTATCTTTTCTTTTCCGATCTTCGTAACTTTTATCGTGGTCTTGTGCTTATTTAAGGTTCACCTGAACCTTGGTAACCAGTTGTTCCAAGTCCATTAATAAATCAGGCCCTAGCATGAGTTAATCCACTGGGCTATCCCAAGTAACCAGTGTTCTACAATTCCTTCCATAGAGTACCTCAAAGGGACTCATCTTGGTGGAAGTCTGATAGCCATTGTTATACGCAAACTCTGCAAGATGCAGGTAGTCTTCCCACTTACTGGGGTTGTTCATGGCATGTATCCTAAGCATGTCCTCAACAATCTAGCTTACTCTTTCTATATTCCCATCTATCTGCGGGCAATAAGCAATGCTAGAGTTCAACTACATCTCTAATCCAGAGAATAAATATCTCCAAAAGTTTCCTGTAAACTTAACATCTCGATATGAGATGATTGACTTGGGTATCCCGTGCAATATAAATATCTCCTTCAAGAAGATATCAACAATGTTCACTACCTTGTAGGTCGACTTCACAAGAATGAAGTGTGATGATTTTGACAACTTGTCAATTACTACAAAAATAGAATCATTCTGCTTCTTACTTTTCGATAGAAAGGTGATAAAATCCATACTAATGGCGTCCCATTTCCATTCTGGAATGGGTAACGGCTGTAGAAATCCCGAAGGATACTGATACTCAGCTTTGACAAGTTGGAATTCTTGACATTTTGTGATAAACATCGCAATGTCAGCCTTTAACTTAGGCCAGAAAAAGTGTCTCTTGACGGCGGATATCTTGGGTGCCCCGTGTAGAGTTCTTGATGGAATTCTATGAGGATGCTGGACTGAATGTCCCCTCCTTCTGAAACATACAATCTCTCCTTGGACCATAGCAGTCCTAATTCATCTACCTTGTACTCTTTTTTTTGCTGAAACAACTTGTCCTCTTGGACTTTCTTGAGGATTTCTACATAGAAAGGGTCAACTCTATTGGTCATAATCCTCTCATGCAAATATGCATTGGTTTGACTTAAAGTCACCTCATATATCATATGAGTTCGTCGGTTCAAAGCATAGGAAACCTTGTTCTCTTTTACCTTAATATGCCTTAGCTCGAAATGGTACTTACTAAGGAAAGCCAACCACTTGGATTTCCTTGCATTCAGATTCGGTTGATTGAATAAATATTTTAGGCTCATATTGTCTGTCTTCAGAAGGAAATTCCTTCCCATGAGGTAGTACCTCCACATCTTCAAAGCGTGGATGATGGACTCTAACTCAAGATCATGCGTGGGTTAGTTATGCTCATGATCTTTTAACTTCCACAATTCATAACAGATCACATGATAATTTTGCAAGAGGACTCCCCCATGTCCTTCCTTTCTTGCATCCATGCAAACAACGAAATCCCCATCGGGATCCGCAATTCGTAGTATCGGTGCGGTTATCAAAAGCTGTTTAAGATTTTGAAAACTTTCTTCACACTTGGTAGTCCATAAGAACTTATTTTTTTTCTTTTGCAAAGTGGTCATGGGGCAAGCGATTCTTGAGAAATTCTCAATGGGCTTTCGATAATATTTGGCTAATCCAAAAAAGGACCTAATGTCAGTGACACTAGTAGGGGTAGGCCAATCTTTTATGGCTCTAATCTTTTCCAGGTCCACAACTATACCTGTATTGAAGATAGTGTGACCTAAGTATTGTATTTGTGGTTTGTAAAAATCACATTTACTAAACTTACCGTAAAGCTGGTGTTCTCGCAACACTCATAATACTATGCGAAGGTGTTCTTCATGTTCCTCTTTATTCTTGAAATAAACTAGGATGTCATCTATAAAGACCAAAACAAACTTTTCCAGATATTTACTGAATATGTTGTTCATCATACACATAAAGTTCACAGGTGAATTGGTCAACCTGAACGGCATCACTACAAACTCGTAGTGCCCGTACCTCATAAGAAAGGCGGTTTTGTGAATATCCTGGTTGCAAATCCATACTTGATGGTACCCAAATTGTAGGTCAATCTTTGAATATATTTTTGCTCCTCCCACCTAATCAAACAAGGATCCTAGGGAGTGGGTATCGGTTCTTGATAGTCATTTTGTTCAAGTGACAATAGTCGATGCACATCCGCATTGTTTCATCCTTATTTTTTACGTACAATATTGCTGCTCCCCAAGGGAACATACTGGGCTGGATATACCCTTTCTCTATCAACTCCTGTAACTGCAATTTGGGTTCCACCAATTCTGGTGCACTCATGCGATAAGGGGCTTTGGAAGCCGGAACTGATCCTGGTGTCAGTTTGATGGAAAATTCTAGGTCTCATTTCAGAGGTAATCTTGGGATTTCCTTGGGAAACACATCCTTGAATTCTTCAAGAATGTGAAAGTATTCTATGCGTTGTTCTCTTTTAGACTCTAGGTCTTGGATGTTTACTGCAAAAAAGTTGCAGCCTTTCCTAACACATTTCTTCACTTGTAAGGTAGATATTTTCCTTACAGAAACCTTCTTTGGAATGTCCTGAACCTTCACTTGGTTTCCTTGGATATCAGTATACAAGATTGACCTGTATAAGCAATCGAGCATGACATGGTGTTGTTCCAACCAGTCTATGCCAATAAGTATATCGTACGATACTAAGGGTAGGATGTTCAGGTTTACCTTTGTAGGAAAACCATTTAGGTTTACTTCACAATATTCAACTATTTTTGAAACTTTCCATTTCATACCTATGGCTAACTGTACCATCCAAGGTTTATCATGCTTTACTTTTCCTAGTTTGCATACATCAACAATTTTAGGTGAAACATAGCTCTGGGAAGCATCGGGATCAATAAGTATTGAAATAGAAGTGTTCAAGATATTACCTTCTATCTCAACCATTGTAACTTGATGATCTACATGTCGTCCATCCAACGCTGCATAAATCCGCGGTGTTCTAGCTATGTCTTCTATAGTTGGTTCTTCTTGTAAGTTGTGCAAGACCCCACCAGTCTTGTTCTTACAATATCAGGCATAATGAGGCTCGCTGCATTTCAAGCACTTGATCTGTTGCAGAGTAGCATTGGCTACACTTGCTACTGTCTTGTTACCAGTAGGAGTTGGTACATATGGCTTTGTACTAGATTTGTTGAAGTTCTTGTTTGTTGGAAATATGTTATTCTACTTTCTGTATGGCTGTGGGTTAAAATCAGCTTTGTGGTTATCAGAAAAGTTCCTAGACTTGTCTCTATCCCGGTTCATGTTATCTTGCTGTAGCTACCCATGATCATAGTATAGCCTGGCCTTGTGAAGCATGGTATCCAAATTTTTTCACATGTCGAATTCAATCCTTTCCCGAAAGTTGGAAGGGAGGCATTCTAAAAACTGCTGGATCTTTACCTTTTCATCCTTAATGTATGGTACATAATGTAACAGATCTAGAAATATGTTAATAAAAGAATCCATAGTCATGGATCCCATACGTAGCTCATGAAACTCTTTCACCTTTATGTCGAAGAACCTTTCCGACATATATTTCTCTTGGAAGATTTTCCAAAAGTTATCCCACACTAGTACATTTGGTCGGATTTTTCCATGAAATATTTCCATGTTTTGAACATTCGTGGATTAATACTTTATTTTTTTTATCAGGGCAGAAAAACTGTGGCCATATTGATGTTTTTAATTTTAGAGGAACTTTCATCTCTATATCGACGATATATGGCTATCTTTGCACACCTGCCAAACCAATTCCAGCTTTCAATGCGCGGGTCAACTCATGAATTTTCGGCACATTTTCTATAGTTGCCATAAGGTTATTGGTGATTGATTGAGTGCAGATTGAGGCTGGATTTATTTATCAACCACATGCAAAACTAGAGAGATCAGTCATACTCTACTTCTTCAATGAGTGACTCAACTGGAAAAAGAAGATCGGCCAACCTTTAGAGGACAATATGGAATCTGTGGGAAACGACATGCCTTCATGACTTTCCCTTGAAGAAGATGTTGCTGTCACAAATTTGGTTGGAATGCATGGAAATGAAAATGCAGATCAATGGGTGGAATTTTTGAACAATTATATGGACTGTTCACCAATGAGTGATGAAGACCTAATTCACGCCAAATATTCTTTTGATGGTAGATTTGTTTTTTCTTTATTTGATAAAATGGTACATTTCAAAGAACAATCTACCTTGTGTGAGGATTCCTTCAAAGCTAGCGATGAATTGTGTAGAACTAAGGATGTCCAAATTCTTGAGTTGGTACATCGTGTTACAGGCTTAGAGAAAAGAATTGTGGAACTTAAAAAAATAATTGGCCAGAAGGATGAACTTATTAAGGATCAATGTTCTAAATTTACTGTAGTTCTAGCAAAATCAATTTCTGATCTTGACAAAATGAAAGACATGTATCAAGATCAGAAGAAAAAATATGAGGAAACTATTGGGAGACTTGAAAATGAGCTGAAAAAAAGGCCTGAAGTTTTGAACATGCCACCAATGAAAATGGTATTTGGTAAGGAAGCAGAAGTTTAGTAAGAATTGAAGTAGAAAGAAACATTTATTGGATGTTTGAAGTTTGAGTTTCAAAGGGAATTGAGATAAATGATCATTAAACAACAAAATGAGACTGCAAAAAATGAAGCAAGATTGGAAAAATTGAATAAAACAATTAAAAACAAAAATGAATTGCTACAAAAATAGAGAATTGAAAGGATTTCAGCAACTCTCGAGGCTAAAAGTTTTAGAAGAGGAAAAAAATCAACAGTCAAGGGTAAACAAGTATGCACACTAGAAGAATCAACAATCAAGGGTAAATAGGTCTGCACACTAGAAGAATCAACAGTCAAGGGTAAACAGGCCGGCACACCAAAAAAATCAACAGTCAAGGGTAAACAGGTCTGCACACCAGAAGAATAAACAATCAAGGGTAAAGAGGCCATCACACAAATTTTTTTTGGCAGTACAAAAGTAGGTGATGTAACTATGGATAGCTTACTCAAGTTTTATAAGTCCTTGCAACAATGAGAGAAGACCTTGAATGAAGCTGCTTTAAAAATTAATGTTGTAGAGTTTACATTTGGCTCATCAGATCCAACATTGAAGAATAAGATAGAGGAGAAGGAGGCCGAAATTAGAGACCTTCACCAAAAAGTATTGGAGAAGGGAAAATAACTACATTTGGGATGTGATAGTGAGATACAAGATTTGAAATCCCAAATTAAAGCTTTGCAGAATAAACCTGTGGAAGAAGCAATTTTGTATACTCCATCTAATAGCGATTTGAGGGCACAAGAGCTCGAGAAGGATGTACAATAGGTCAAGAGAAAATTAAGTGCAGTTCAATCTGACCTGAAGTGGATAGATGATGATCTTAAAAGAAAGGAATATGAGCACTCAAATCAAAAAAATAATAGTGTAGAGATGTTGAAGAAAGGCCTAGAAGAAAAATATATATTGCATACAAAAGTGATCAATCTTGCAAACAAAGTGAAAGAGCAAGATAAACAATTAAAACATATGGCTGATGAAGCTTCTATAGAACTGGAGGGTTTTGCAAAAGGCAAGAGAATCTATAACGAATTTTCTTATTCTAAAAAGGAGGAATTGCAAAATCCTCCCAACTTCCAAGCATCCTAGGTTTCTAAAGTAATATGGTGTACATTTGATGTCTATGTACATACTAATATTGTTGTAATATAAATTGTCAGTATTTCTTGGTAATGCATATATTTTGATATAGTTAATGTGTTTCTAATGTGTAATACAAGTGTAATGTGTAATCCATATGTGCATTTTTCCTATGTCTAAGAGAGTTTAATGTGCAAACCATACCGAGAAGTGTGTATGAAAGTACAAATGATGAAATATATTCTTCATAATATATTCTACAAATGAATTGACATATGAAATATTCTTGAAATATATTCTACAAATGAATTGACAGATCATCATTTCATGCTATATTGAATAAATTGCACTATAACATAGACATACCAACCTTTTCTACAAACTCTTGTACTCATTTCTATAAATTGAAAGACCTATAGTAAAATCCAAGTCATCCAAAACAACAATTAATAGTATTTTCCAATTTTTCATGGCCATAACTAAAAATGCACACCAATTCCAATTGGATTACATTGTAGGTATGAAATTTGGAAGTTTGCATACAAAAACCTAATTAGACTAGTATAGTTTTAATTTCAAACATAAATTAAAATTCTATTGTGAAATAAGAATGCATCCAACATTTGAAATGAGAACAAAACAACTGTAAATGTTTCTTGTTGACGAGCATCATAGTTTGGAAACCAATCTCATGGCTCTACAAGTTTGTATGGTCTGTTTCTTTTTTATTATAATATAAATCATCATCGTTCCTTGCAAAAATTAATAAATGGGAACATAAAATATATAATACATTCCGAGGAAAAAAACAAAGATTATGCAAAAATATAACAAGATCGATACTCAAGAAAGTTTTAAAAGGGGGCCAAGACCATTTTTTATTATATTATGCTTTCATTACAGAGCAACGGGATAGTTTATAGTTGAATCAGTAACATCAAACAACTCCTCCAATAATAACTGTCCCTACTACCTATTAAATTATATTTATAGACCTCAAGGGTCGGATTGACCATGTTACAAGTGGATTTCATTTGAGTGAAACTGAAGTGTGGATTCACCCATGAGCCAACATGTCCTCTATTGTAATTTCCTGGCTTTAAACAAAGATACCAACTACTGTGGAACAAGGAAAACACGATAGTGCAACACAGGGGGGGAAAAGGGCTGAAGTGGACATGTTTCAACACCAAGGGTAGAAAGGGAGTAGAAGAGGAAGTTGCATTCCAGTTATTTGGATGGGAGATGCAAGTAGAGAAGAATTATAACATAGATGCATAGTGCATGAGAGGTATCTAAGGAGAAAAGGGAAATACCAATGAAATAAGAAAATGGTAAGAAAGAGAGAAATTCCACTGACAAATATGGCTCAGTAGAAAACAACATGGAATACCCATTTGATGTGGACAAATTAAAAGCTCTAATTGAAGAAATCAATCCTGCCATGCCACCGAGAGGGAATGCTTGGGTTGTTGAAGAGGGATAGGGTGTTGACTCAATGCAGGAAATAATTCACTGAGTGATGGGAAAGGAATGTCAAATGAACATAAAGACAATAAGATGCAATGGAACTTCCAATGAAAGCCATCGAACCTGGATGAGACTGTCTCCAATTCTTTCAAATTCTACCCATTTGACTCATAATATCAGTGAACTCAAATTTGCGCACATCTATGGCCATACTAGATAGAAATTAATGAATATAGAGAATGGATTGAATATTGCATAGCCTACTGATAACAGTGGCCCCTATTTATCAATCTTACATAAGAAGCAACATGATTGGTAATTGACTGTAGCTGCTAGGAAGGAATCCATGGGGTTAGGCCAAATTTGGATATGTGTACTGTGTTGGCCCTTGGAATAATTGAAAGGTTGTAGAAAAAGGTTAATCATGATGAAATGTTGAGTTCACATCAAGGTGATGCAATCATTCTCAATGCCGTCAGAAGCCGACTCGATTAAGGTTCATCGAATAATAGAATTTGATGGTTAGTTAAGTGATGTATTTGAAAGTTGGTTGAAAGTTCAGAATATGACAGGTAGGGAAAAGTGAAAACTACCATTTATAGGTTTAGATGATTATATGACATATTTTACACTCAATACATTCAGCACGTGTATGATAGGTTGAGGTATGGGAAAATGAAATCAGGCATGTGCGTGGATTTTATTGAAGCAAGTCAATTTTGGATTGCTTTACTCAAATGCACGCCCAACATGAAAAAACCATGGTTTAGGGAAATTAGACCTGCAAAAACATGCAAAAACTGCAAAAATTGTTGTTTAGGGAAATTAGACCAAGCCTAGGAGAAGATAAAAAAATGTCCGAGTATGGAATTATTGGTAAAATATGCCTAACTGGCCTTAGGGAAATGCCCGCCACAGCTCATAGGACGATGATACAAATTTTATGAGAGTGTATATATTTAGATTCTTGTATGGTGCATCCAACCAAATAAATATCCTGACCAGAACTTCTTTCAGTACCAATATATCAATCTACCAAAAGTGCCTCTCAGCCATATTTGCACTGCTCCAGAAAAATGCCCACCGAGGAGAGATAAAGAAGCTCCAAAAGATGAAAGTGGTCATGATGGATTCACCTTGTTGGCCTCTACCCATTAGGAATCTCAATTTCCAAGTGTGAGGGAAAAATGAAATGACCTTGGTGACCTAGGGTTTGAAGAGAACTCGTTAAGTGTTAGACAAAGAGTTTGAGAGACCACTTGGAAATGCTCGCAAGGGGGTGTTCCATTAATGATAAAAATCATCAGATGATATGGTCTTGTTCATTGTTGAAATGGATATATAGCCATGCTCTTGGTTTTTCTTATGGTGACCAGATAAAGAGAATATCAACCTCGCAAAATAGAAGAAAAATCTTATTTTGCACACTAAAGACAGAAAAAATGGCTAAGTGTTGTAAAGGGGCTAAGTGATGCCCGCATTAAAGTTGATGCTCGCACTAAAGATGATTCCTACATGGAATGGCATGGAATAGATGACTATGTGGCATGAAGTTGAAATCATTGTTGCATTATGACATTGTTCTGGAAAAACACGACAAATTAGTGAAAATTAGGAAATTGGCCAAGTGTGGGAATATTGGTCCAAGTAGCCTTAAGAGGATGCCCGCCACAAATGGTTTGTTGAAGAAAATACCCGCACCACATGGGGATATTGTAGGCTGTTTTTTTTCTACTCAACTATGGTCTCAGTTTGTCGAAAGAGACACTAAAGAAGAATTTATGGACCTACCAAAACTATGGTTTAGGGAAATTAGACCAAGCCTAGGAGAAGATCAAAAATTGTCCAAGTATGAATTATTGGTAAAATATGCTTGGCAATCCTTAGGGAAATACCTACCACAACTCATGGGTTGATGATAAAAATATTATCAGAGTGTATATCTCTAGAAACTTGTATGGTGCATCCAACCATATAATTATCCTGACCAAAAAGTCTTGCAGGAAGATGATATCAATCTGCCAAAAGTGCCTCTCAGCCATATTTGCACTACTCCAGAAAAATGCCCGTCGAGGAGAGAGAAAGAAGCTCCAGAAGATGAAAATGGTCATGATGGATTCACCTTGTTGGCCTCTACCCATTTGGAATCTCGATTTCCTAGTGTGAAGGAAAAATTAAATGACCTTGGTGACCTAGGGTTTGAAGAGAACTGGTGAAGTGTTAGACAAATAGTTTGAGAGACCACTTGGAAATGCTTGCAAGGGGGTGTTCCATTGATGATAAAAATCATCAGATGATATGGTATTGTTCATTGTTGAAATGGATATCTACCCATGCTCTTGGTTTTTATTATGGTGACCAGATAAGGAAAATATCAACCTCGCAAAATAGAAGAAAAATCTTATTTTGCATACTAAAGACAGAAAAAATGGCCAAGTGTTGTAAAGGGGCTAAGTGATTCCCGCATTAAGGTTGATGCCCACACTAAGGATGATGCCCACATGGCATGGCATGGAATATATGACTATGTGGCATGAAGTTTAAATCATTGTTGTATTATGACATTGTTCTGGAGAAATACGACAAATTAGTGAAAATCAGGAAATTGGCCAAGTGTGGGAATATTGTTTCAAGTAGCCTTAAGAGGATGCCTGCCACAAATGGTTTGTTGAAGAAAATACCCACACCACATGGGGATATTGTAGGCTATTGTTTTTTCTACTCAACCATGGTATCAGTTTGTCCAAAGAGACACCGAAGAAGAATTTATGGACCTGCCAAAATTGTGGTTGAGGGAAATTAGACCAAGCCTAGGAAAATATAAAAAATTGTCCAAGTATGAATTATTGGTAAAATATTCCAAACAGGCCTTCGGGAAATGCCTGCCACAGATCATGGGTTGATGATAAAAATATTATGAGAGTGTATATCTCTAGAAACTTGTATGGTGCATCCAACCATATAATTATCCTGACCAAAAAGTCTTTCAGGAAGAAGATATCAATCTGCCAAAAGTGCCTCTCAGCCATATAGTAGAGGAAATTTGAGGTCTAAAATGGGTCTCATAAGGAAAATAATAAAATAATAGTTATTAATTTTTAGGAAGAATGAAAAAAACTACTTTTTGTGTTCGTATTTTCGACATATCTCCTTGTGTTTTTACTCAAATTCTGAGAGGGAGAGCTCATTGGATGTAGAATTTAATTCCACATCCAATGAGTACCCACACTGCATACTTTTGACGGACCCCGCTAGCCCAAAAACAAGAAATACCTGAAGAAATACTGCTCCAAAAAAATGACCGCCTAGGAGAGAGAAAGAAGCTACAGAAGATGAAAGTGGTTTTTTCTGGACTCACCTTGTTGAACTTTACCCATTGGAAATATCACTTGCAAAATTTGAAGGAAAAATGAAATTACCTTGGTGACCTAGGGTTTGAAGAGAACTTCTCAAGTGTTAGACAAAAATTTTGAGAGACCACTTCGAAATGACTGAAAGGGGGTGTTCCTTTGATGATAAATTTCATTAGATGATATGGTCCTGTTCATTGTTGAAATGGATATCTATGCATGCTCTTGGTTTTTCTTATGGTGGCCAGATAAGGAAAATATCAACTTGCGAAAATAGAAGAAAAATGTTAATTTGCATACTAAAGAAAGAAAAAATGGCTAAGTCTTTTAAAGGGGATAAGTGATGCCCACATTAAGGTTGATGCCCACACTAAGGATGATGCCCGTATGGCATCGCATGGCATATATAATGATGTGAAATGAAGTTGTAATCATTGTTGCATTATGGCATTGTTATGGAGAAATACGACAAATTATTTAAAATCAAGAAATTGGCTAAGTTTTGGAATATTGGTCCAAGTAGCCTGGAAAATGTGGTTTAGGGAAATTAGACCGAGCCTAGGAGAAGATAAAAAATTGTCCAAGTATGGAATTATTGGTAAAATTTGCATAACTGGCATTAGGGAAATGTCCACCACAGCTCATAGGATGATGATAAAAATATCCTGAGAATTTGGATCTCTAGAGTGTTGTATGGTGAATCCAACCATATCTAGAAGGCTATAATAAGAGGTTTTTTCGGACAGCTTGAAGATAGTATAAAAGCATCTTCACAAAAACCCACATGATAGGAAATGCATATTGTCGTTTCAAACTTACAAATTTCATATATAATGAAAAAATAATTCGAAAAGAAAAACCAATTATAACAGAACAATAATATACCAGACATAATTAAATGGAACAAATACATAATTCATATGCATTAAATAGTAGAATTCACCATATAGATTACACCTAACAGTATAAATTTTTATTAATAAATGTAAATATATCTAGCTTCAACCCCATGGTGTTATTCTCAACTTATGACAATTGTACGGACCGTGGTGTGCATTTTCCTAAGCCCAGTTTTGAATATTTACACACTATTTTTTACGTAACAACTTAGAATTTCAATCATTAATTTTGAATTTGTCCAAGATACTTGCAATTTTAGTCATTCATGTTCAAGTTGACTGCTATGCATTCCTAGCTTTCATTTTTATGCTTATGGCTTTCATTTTACACCAAGTGTCCATAACAGTTAAAAAAAGGTTAAAATTGCACCTTTCATAGGTCGATTGTGAGCATACGAGGTTAGGTTATATAAAATTAACACAAGGATAGTCTTCTAAATATATCTAGCCATCCAATTTCCAAAACCATTTACTATAAACATTTAATAGGAGGGTTTGGCTTGCATTTTTATTAATGTAGGTGGATATTTCATAAGTACAAGATATCCATGTAGTGTTTTTGTACAACATGGAATTTATGAACCAAATTTGAAAAACTAAATGTATACTAATGTGGAAAATAGTAAAAGATACCATTTCCAACAAAAATCACTCAAAAATACCCAATACTTAGATTTGGGTGGGCATTTTTGTGCTAGGTTAAACTGGGTTGAAAACACAAAAGTTATCATTTTGTCAATTTAACTATGTACAAATGAAACATAATTTAAAAAAATGGAAAGAGGATTTTATCAAAAATATATCTATCTTCAACCCCACGGGGTTACTTTCAACTTATGAAAATTGTACGAACTGTGGCATGCATTTTCCTAAGCCCATGTTTGAATATTTACACACTATTTTTAACGAAACTTAGAATTTCAGTCATTTTTTTTGAATTTGGCCAAGATACTTGGAATTTTAGTCATTCATGTTCAATTTAACTACTATGCATTCCAAGCTTGCATTTTTATGCTTATGGCTTACATTTTACACCAAGTGTCCATAATAGTCAAAAAAAGGTTAAAATTGCACCTTCCATAGGTCGACTGTGAGCATACGAGGTTAGGTTATATAAAATTAACACAAGGATAGTCTTCTCATTATATATAGCCATCCAATTTTCAAAAACATTTACTATAAACATTTATTAGGAGGGTTTGGTTGGAGAGTGCATCAAAACATGTAGAGAAGAATATTACTCTATTATTATATTAATCACTCTATTACTCTTATTTTTCCAGAATATTTAGAATGCAAAATGTTTACTCTGTTATTTACTCTTACTTTCTTCTTTTCAATAAGTATACTTAACATGCTAGAAAAATAAGTACACTTAACATGCTAGAAAGTTAACTATGTTGAAATTGAAAATGTAAGTTGTGTATAGTTGACTTGAAACACAATTGTAATTTTTATTATAGTTTGGAAAAGTCAGAACACATTTGTAATTTTTATTATAGTTTGCAAAAGCAAGAACACATTTGTAACTTTTATTATAGTTTGGAAACGTCTAAACACATTTGTAATTTTTATTGTAGTTTGGAAAAGTCAGTGTGCTTGTATCTTGTGCGTGCATCCCCTTCTTCCTTTCTGAGCGTGTCATCATCCTGCAAAATGGAAACAACAGCCTCATCTTCCATGCTGTCAACTAAAACAAGGGGTTTTGAAGTTGCTGAGAGGTTCACTGTTAGAAAATCTGGAGAGAGCGCTGAGGCATGGAGTGATAGAACCAACTGGCCAGAAAATATGCTAAATGTCATGGTCAGAGAAGGAGTGCATTGTTTTCTTTTCTTTCAGTTCAATTTCAACACTGAAGATATAGATAATTCCATTTCTAGTTATGATGATGAGTCCAAGGAATTGATTATTTTTTGGAGGAGGGTTTGTCTGGACCCTGATTTGTTGTCAAGTGCAGCAAAAATTCCATGCAGGGGGGGAGCAATGTTGACCACAAAGAAAACCATCAAAGTAGAAAAGGGTAAGATGGCAAACAAAACATGTGGAAAAATGGTTAAGGTTTCCTGGAATGGTTTAAAGACGCAAGATGTTCCTCCAGGACTGTACAAAACCTTAATTCAAATTGTACTTAGGACAATTATGAATCACCACAAGCAAGATATTTTAGGTGATTGTATGAAGTTGGTGACTCATTGGGTTGAAGACCTAGTCATAGATGTCCCTCATCTATTGGCAAAAAAATTGCATTTCTCACTGCAGGAGAGCAAAATGAAGAGAGTGAAGTTCAGTTACCTTGGCACACTACAAAAATTAATTGACTTATATGGACCCAACACTGTAGAAGGAAGCAGATTTAAAAATGTTCGTTAAAATGTTGCATTTCAAAGAAGAAGCTGAATTTCATAGAATTTTTTTTGCTATTGGTATCTTACCGCAGTACAGAGCGTAAAACTCTATAGGATTAAGCAGATGGAAATTCAGGATCTCTTAAAGGTAGGCACTATTTTTCAATGCTATTTTTCAAAAAGAAATAGTTGCCATATTCCTTTTTTTGAAGCCTTGTTAAAATTTTCACTATTTACAGGTAATTGCAAGGTTAGAAACAGAACACGTGGATACTATGCAGGAATATTCTATTAAAATTTTTCAAATGGTGGACCTATTTAAGGTAGGAGGCATTTTCAATGCATTTTTCCAAAAAAAAAAAGTTTCCAAATTCCATTTTTTGAAGTCTCCTAAAATTTTTCCATGTTTACAGGAAATTGCAAGATTACAAGGATCCCTTGTGAAGACTGTGGACAGTTCGAGAAGGATAATATCAAGCAAGGAATTTTTTCTTTAGTCTTTGAATAAGGAACTAGAGAAAATTCAGGATGAATTTAGAAAGAAAAATGAGAAATGCAAAGAAGAATGTATGGTTTTACAGAAGAAAGATGAAGAAACCATAAAGAGACTGGAACATGACCTGAAACATCAACTGGAAGTATTGGACATTCCCCCTCTAAGGACTGTTATCGACCAGGAAGCAATACTTACTGCTGAAGTCAGTAAGTTAAACAAGATAATTGAAATAATGAAGGATGACTTTAAAAACAACCTTGTTGAAGAGTACAATAAACATCAACTTGAGATAAATGAATATATTAAAAAAGAGGAAAGCATGAAAAACATAATTGCTAAGAAAGATGAAGAGTTGAAAGGGAAAATAGTTGAACTTGAAAATATTACTGCATAACTATAGACTAGAGGAGTTGAAAAGTTAAAAGAATCTGAAATTGGTAAGGGATAATGTGGGCATCCGATTTCTGGTGAAATTTATGATATGTCAGCACACCAACAGGCTTTAATAAGGTATGAGAGTTCCATGCAAAACAGAGAGAAGGCACTGGACGTAGCTTTTAATGCAATACAAGCTCATGTACAAGTCAAAAAGGGGTTAGAAAGCTATCGTCCCTTCTTAAGAATTTGAGAGAAGTCCTTGATGGATGCTAGTGCAGCAATGAATGCTGGAGCTAATCTCTCTGCGTGGTCAACCATAAAAGAAACAATGGAAAACAAGCTAGCTCTAACTAGATTAAAAAGATCAAATTGAAAATATTGGAGGATAGAGAATCACAACATTTGGGATGTAAGTCTGAGATAGAAGATTTGAAATCCCGAATTGCCACTCTGCAGAAGAACAACATGCTCCAGCGAGTAACAATTGTGTATACTCCAGACAATACAGAATTGAGGGAAAAAGAGTTGGAGACATAGACAAAGCAGCTCAGGAAAAATTTGACCCAAGTTTAGTCTAAGTTGAAACGTGCAAATGATCGTATTCAACAAAGGAAAAGGAACACAAAGAGAAAAATAAGAAGAATGTGGAATTGATGAAGAAGTACATCCAAGATAACGATAGACTGAGACAAAGTTTGCACAAATGTGCAACTTGAAAGTGAAAGAATTAGAACGAAAATCAGAGCATGCACTTGCTGCAGCTTCTAAAGAACCAGAAGCTTCTAGACAAGCCAAGAGACTAGAATGTACACATTTATCTTCTCTAGAAAAGGAGGACTTGTAGCCTAAACCTCCCAAGCAGCCTAGAACTATGGAATAACATTATTTATATATGCTGTGTATGTAAATACATTTCAAGTTTTAATACATAAAATTATATATATGTGTGTGTGTGTGTATTTCTCGACAATATTGTATATGTTTTTGATGCATTTAATGTGAATGGTAATTTTGAATTTAACTTTTCAATAAGTGTACATAACAGGCCAGAAAGTTAACAATATCAAAATTTAAAACATAACTTGTGTACTGTAGGCATATATATTTGAATTTGTAAGAAATTAAAAGAGTGATAGTGATTAGTGGATATGAGATGTCAGTAGATTTGGTGACATAGGTAGATCCTAGCTGTTTGCTTGGAACTGTTGATATTATGGGGATATTATGGGGATGATGGATTGAGAACTCTCGAGTTATTTATGAGAATTTTGATGCTATGTATTGCTATATTTATGTAAGTTTATTTATCTAATGAAACTAAAATTTGAATTCTGGAACAATGTCATACAATTCTACGCATCCAACCAAATTTCAGCGACTAACCCAAAGTTGTAATGCCTATAGAACTCGCCTAAAAAAGACATAAATTTACAAAATATAAGCAAACACAGAAAACAACTGTAATTTTATTACTAAAAAAAAAATTAAATATTTAATATGCCTTCCATCATTTGCTACATTTCCAAAATTTGGTAACATAAATGGTAGCACAATAGAATAAATTTTCAATATGACAAGATCACTAGAAATGATTATTGCAACATAAGTATATATATCCTTTCTGTGCTTAGCTTTCTTCATAGATTCCCCCTTGCTTCTAGCAGAAACAAGCTTCTATAGTGGCTTTTCATTCAAGTAGTCCTCACCACCTCAGAAAAGGTTGATGGATGGGGTTTATAAGAGCTATGATGAAGACCTTGGGCCTTTGATGCTCGCCAGTATGAGCATTCGCTCCCACAGAAAACATGTGCATCTCTCAAAGTGGTGTATGACGTCTACTCCCCCATGGTTGGTGCTTCCCTGGTGTGAAAAACCAGGGTGATAGATGATCTTGGAATCAAGCTCACCAACTAACAACACACCCAGACTAACAAGCTTCTTGAACTAGATTGCAATTGCAAACATATCAGAATCCTCATAACCTCTTGGAAGAATGATACTGTGAGTTTTCTTCTACACTAGCTCATCCTATGTACCTTAATGGCTCTGAAAGGTGGTGTTTATATAGGATTGGAAAACTGGACAAGGGGATGACCTGTGAACATATTTGTACATTTCATCATTGACTATTTTGGTCCACCATACACTTCAGGGCATATGGACTGGATGTGTTCTGGCCCTTTCACTCCTATGACGATGCTTTCACTCCTGTGACGACGATACCAGAACCATTCTTTCGTTGCGTTTCCCCTACTACGTGTGGCGATCAAATTTGCTGTTCCATTTCTTATATTTTCATGATATCTTTCTGATTTCACATGCCAGCCATTAGACGGGTATCTGGTTTTGGAAAAGATGGTGCTTCCACGGGGATGATTTATCCTATGGGTGTATCACAAATGGCTTTGGGGAAATCAATTAACTATCGGGAAGGCAGATCGTACATGAGGGCGTCTTCTCCGCTTATATTTTTTTATAGTTTTTATATGTTGCATAAACCTTGTGTTTCTCCATGCACTCAGTACCGTAGACCTGTTCATCTTTGCAATCTAAGCTCTTGATACACCAAATATTCATACCCAAAAAATCAACACTACCAACCTACACAACTTGATTTGGGGAGATCAATATCAACTGTCGATCTCTAAACTACCTTCATCGGGACCACTCAACCTTGAGAACTTTAACATTCTGCTAACCCTTTTTCATCTCAATTAGAGGAAATTTGAGGTCCAAATGTTGATGTAATTGTAACTTCAGAATGTATTCACTTATATTTCTTATTTATTGTAACACAATGTTTATTCCGAGATGTATTTGTAATGTACTTGAGTCATGTCATGCCCCGATATTCCTATCGGGAAGTTTCTATAATGTAAACGAGTCATGTCAAGTCAGGGTGGTTAACTCTCTTATTGTCTAAGGGTTAAAGTCCCTACAGTTTTGGGGCACTAGGGTTATTAGACTCACCTAGTGAAGTCGGTCCTAGTTGGGTTTAGTCAAGTCATAAATTAGTATAAATAGAGAGCTAGCCTCTCTATTTATCACACACTCACTCACAATCAGTTGTAGCGCATAGCTGAGGAAGAGAAAGACACTGGGGCGAGGAAGAAAGAGGTTATTGCTGTCGAGAGATCATCTTATTGTTTTTGGGTTTCACTTTGGTGCTGATTCTATCTCTGAGGAAGTTGCGGGGTTTTCTCCATTTAGGGCTTCCCTGAGGAAAAACACTGTGTTCATTGTCTCTTATGTTTGATTGTTGTTCTCTCAGTTAAAGATCCTAATGTTATGCTAACTTAATGTTAAAAATCTAACATGGTATCAGAGCTAACCTAAGAAGAAGACACTATGCAGCTGTAGGAACTAGGGATTCCTATATTATATATCTCTCTCCACATATTTTCATCAAAAGTAGGGTGGAATAAATATCCTCCCTAGGGCGCATCTTTCTATCGAAGCAGAATCCAATTCTGAGGTTTTTCAGTTTTGGATCCGACACTACTGCCGAAAATTAGGGATTTTCACAGAAGTGGAATTTTTCAGTGAGCCCAGGCCTGGATTGATATCCTCCCAAAAATTGAAGCTAGGGATCAAATTCAAAGCATTTGGTTGGATAGAAATCCAAAAAAGCAAAACCCTAATTTGCTCCTGAACTAGCACTGCAGGATTTTAGCTCCAAATCCAGATCCGACATCTTGACTTGGTAAGATCTAAATATTTTGTATTTCCATTTGAGGTTCTTAGATAAGATGTCTCATCATACCAATATTGATGAAAATCTTGAGGGAGATGATAACTTTCGAGCCTGGAAGTATATGATCTCCCTGGTCCTGGAAGAAAATGAGTTGGACTCCTATATTAGTGAGGAGGTTCCAGTTCCAGAGGGAGATGAGGCCAAGGAATTACATAAGAAGAAGTTGGTTATGGAAAAGAGGATCATTGCTGATTCTATCAAGGATCACCTTATACCACAGGTGTCCTCCCTCAAGACACCTAAAGCCATGTTTGATGCCCTAACCAAACTGTTTGAAAGAAAGAACATCAATCGGAAGATGACTCTAAGGAACTAGTTGAAGAATGTCAAGATCCAGAATGAGGAGACCATCTAGTCATACTTCACAAGGGTCTCCTAGATCAAAGAACAACTTGAAGCAGTAGATGAAGAAGTGGATAATGCAAAAATTGTGATGACAACCTTGAATGGCCTCCCTAGGTCATGGGATTCTTTCATCCAAGGAATTTGTGCTAGAAAGAAGTTAGTCAAGTTCAGTAGACTGTGGGAAGAATGTTCTCAAGAAGAATCTCAAATAGCAGCTTGAGAAGAAAAGATGGGAAGTGAAGATCAAGCTCTCACAGTACACTCCAAGAAAGGAAGAAGGGAAAATCATCATCACCAAAGTAAGCATTCTCATCAAAAAAATAACATTGCAAGAAGGGATCCATCCAAAATCAGATGTTATACATGCGATGAAATAGGACATTATGCTAGAAACTATCCCATGAATAAGAATGGATCCAAGAAGAAGAGGAAATCCAAAAGAATACATCATTCTCACACTCTTGAGGATGATGATACTCCCAGGAAGAGAGTAAAACAAGAAAGTGAAGACTCTTCAAGTGAAGATGAATATGTTATGATCTCTACTCTCATGGGAACTATCACTCATGGAAGCAAAGATTGGCTTATTGAAAGTGGGGCTTCCAAACACATGACAGGTTTCAAGGAATCCTTTGAGAAACTATTCGAACATAATTCACCCGATAAGGTGAAACTTGGGGATGACTACCAATATCCCATAAAAGGTAGTGGTGAATCCTCCTACAAACTAGACTTTGGAAAGTCTATGACAATGAAGGATGTCTTGTTTGTACTAGGACTGAAGAAGAATCTTCTCTCCATATCAGCATTGGATGCAAAAGGCATGAGGGTTGCATTTGTAGATGGCTAAGTCCTCATGTGGTCAAGAGGAAAGACTATTGACGATGCAATAGTAATTGGAGAACAAGAAGGAGGATTATACAAATTGAAGGGTCATCCAGAACAAGCCTTGGTCCTTGACGTTATAGAGCCAAATGAACTTTGGCATAGAAGGCTTGTACATGTGCATTACAAAGCACTACCACTTGCAAGAAAATCTGTTGAAGGTCTTCCAGAAATTCAAGCAAAACATGAAGGGGTCTGCAAAGGATGTGCAAAAGGAAATAATACAAAGAAGACATTTCCAAGTAGCGAGAGCAAGGCAAAAGGAATATTGGAAATCATCCACTTTGATGTATGTGGACCAATGTCATCAAGTTCACTAAGTGGGTATGTATAATATGTTTCTTTTATTGATGAATTTTCTAGGAAGACATGGATATAATTCATGAAAAACAAAGATGAAGTTTTCAGCAAGTTCAAGGAATTCAAATCCTTGATCGAGAACCACACAAAAAAGAAGATCAAGACCTTTCGATCAGATAATGGCAGGGAATTCACATCAAATGAATTCAAAGACTTATGAAAAGAATCCGGAATTAAGAGGGAGTTTTCCACTCCTTATAATCCACAACAAAATGGGGTTGCAGAAAGGAAGAATAGAACTATCATGGAAGCTACGAGAGCAATGCTTCATGATCAAGATCTTCCCATGCATTTATGGGCAGAAGTTGCTAGAACAATGGTGTATGTATAGAATCGTACTCCACACAGAGTACTGGAGAACAAGACACCTGAAGAAGTCTTTTCCAGCAAGAAACCAGAAGTCATCCATCTCAAAATATTCGGCTGTCCAGTGTACATACACATTCCAAAAGAGAAGAGAACGAAACTAGATCCTTCAAGAAAGAAGGGTATATTTGTGGGATACTCTGAAAGCTCGAAGGTTTACAGAATATACTTCCCATGATTCAAGAAGATCGACATCAAAAGGGATGTAACATTTGATGAAGACACAGCTTACAACAAATCCAAAAAGAGACCTACTAAAGAACCTGACGAAGCAGAAGCACCTAGAATTCATGATACAACCATGAACGAAGAAATTCAAGAAGAAGATCGAGAATTTGAAGAAGCACAAAGAACTGTAGATCCACCTCAGGAGAAGAATCCTCACAAGAGGAAACCTGCTTGGGTACGAGAAATTATCTAAGGTGCGGAAAGATATGGGGCTCCAAAAGAGAATCACAGAGAAAGAAAGAGAACCAGATCTTGCTCCGGATACGTAGCCTTACTATGTGATGTTATCAATAAAGAACCTTCCAACTATGAAGAAGCGACAAAATGGAAAGAATGGAAGGATGCTATGACCGAAGAATATCAATCGATCATGAAGAATGATGTTTGGGATGTTGTCCCAAGACCATAAAGGAAGTTGGTTGTAACTTCCAAATGGATATACAAGATCAAGCATGCTGCAGGTGGTAGCATAGAGAAATATAAGGCAAGATTTGTGGATCGTGGCTTCTCACAGAAGGAAGGAATAGATTATGAAGAAACCTTTACACCTATAGCCAGATACACTTCCATCAGATCAGTACTTGCTTTGGCTGCAGTAATGAAATGGAAGATACACCAAATGGATATCAAGATTGCTTTCTTGAATGGTGTAGTAGAAGAGGAAGTGTATGTAGAAAAACCACTCAGTTTTGAGACACATGACAGGGACTCTCATGTGTGTAGATTGAAGAAATCCCTGTAAGGTTTGAAACAGGCATCCATGACATGGTATGGAAGAATTGACAAATTTATATCCAGTTTGGGATTTACCAAGAGTAAAGCAGATTCCAACCTTTACTACAAGGTTGAAGATGGCAACCCAGTGATGCTCCTACTATATGTAGATGATTTGTTTGTAACAAGTATGGATGGGTTGAGTTTTGATACGAAGATTAATCTTGCTGCCGAGTTCGAAATGAAGGACTTGGGTATGATGAATTATTTCCTAGGTATGGAGGTGTGGCAAAATGTGGATGGAATCTCCCTCGGACAAGGAAAGTATGCAGTAGAGATCCTGAAGAGATTCAGGATGATGGACTGCAAGGCCATGACCACACCTATGGCATCAAACCTGATGCTATTGAGTGATTCTTCATCAGAGACGTTTGATGCTACGATGTATCATCGGATGATTGAGTCCTTGATGTACTTGATGAACACGAGACCAGATATTTGCTTTGTTGTGAACACCTTGAGCCAGTTCTTGACAGATTCAAGACATGTTCACTTGATTGCTGCAAAGCATATTTTGAGGTACCTGAGGGGTACAATTTATTATGGGCTCAAGTACGAGGAAAATCAGAAGATTAACCTAGAGGGTTATGTTGATTCAAATTGGGAAGGTAGTGCCATCGATAGGAAGAGCACTTCAGGGTGTTGTTTCAGTATGGGATCAAGTGTGATCTCTTGGTTCAGCAAGAAGCAATCTTGTGTGACACTGAGTACAGTTGAAGCAGAGTATGTCGCATCTTGTTAAGCTAGTTGTGAGGTAGTATGGCTGAAGAAGCTACTGTCTGATTTATTTGATCTCCAGATGGATGCTACTTGTATACATTGTGACAACTAGAGTTGCGTGGATTTTTTAGAGAATCCAGTTTTCCATGACAAGTCAAAGTATATCGAGATCAAGTATCACTATATCAGGGATATGGTGCAGAGGGGAGCAGTGAAGCTCCAGTATGTTGCGATGGAGGAACAAATAGCTGATGTGTTGATGAAGCCATTGGCTAGGGTGAAGTTTTAGTACTCCAGGGAGAAGCTTGGTGTTCTCCAGATTGAGGTTTCCTCCAAAGGAAAATAATGAGACCCAAAGCCATTCTGACATGAGAGGATTGGTTCCTTCCATGGTCAGATGTAAGGGCTGAGCCATTCTATCATGGTGAGAGGATTGGTTCCTTCCATGTCAGATGTGAGTGATGATCCATTATGATGTGACTATAGGATTGGTTCCTACATGATTAGAAGTAAGCACTGAATGCCATTCTGGGAATGGAGGCGCCTGGTCAGTTACCAGGTAGCTCAGTCTGGGACTGGGGGCCATTATAATATGACTGTAGGATTGGTTCCTACATGATCATATGTGAGTGCATGCCCTTTTGAACATGCATGTTGGATTGGTTCCTCGCATGTGTCGAATGTAAGTGTAGAGCCTTTTTGAACATGCATGTTGGATTGGTTCCTTGCATGTGTCGAATATAAGTGTTGAGCCTTTTTAACATTGGTTGTCAGATATAAGTGCAGAGCCTTTCGTCATGGAGGATTGGTTCCTCACATGGCTGAGTGTAAGTGCTGAGCCATTTCGACATTGGTTGACAAATGTGAGTGCTGGGCCTTTCTGACAGGGTTGTGGGCTATGTTACCACATGGTCAGATGTGAGTACTGGGCATGCCTTTCTGATATGATTATAGGATTGGTTCCTACATGAACAGATGTAAGTGCTGGGTAGGCCATTCTGACTTAGGGTCAGATATAAGTACTGGACAAGACCTACACGGAGGGTAGGACTACAACCATCATGAAAAAGGGTTGGCTCTGTAGAACTTCCTGTGATGAGAAGAATCATGAGATAGCACCCATGAAGATTCAGTGTTGATGATCTAGCAGAGATGATCTAGATTGAGGGATGATCCATATCCAGAGATGATGCTCCAGAGATGATCCATATCGAGGGATGATCCAGATCCAGTGATGATGTTCTAGATTGAGTGATGATCTAGATCTAGGTAAATATGACTTAAATATGAAGGTGACTTGAAGATAGAGATGACTTGAAGGTGAAGATGACGAAGACTCGATGATGATCCAAATGATACAGAGAAGAAGATTTGTGCTGATAAATTATGTCAAGAGAATACCTTCCTAGTTAAGAGGGAGTGTTGATGTAATTGTAACTTTGGAATTTATTCACTTGTATTTCTTATGTATTGTAACCCGATGTTTATTCTGGGATGTATTTGTAATGTACTTGAGTCATGTCATGCCCCGATGTTCCTATCGGGAAGTTTCTATAATGTAAACAAGTCATGTCAAGTCAAGGTGGTTAACTCTCCTATTGTCTAAGGGTTAAAGTCCCCGTAGTTTCGGGGCACTAGAGTTATTAGACTCACCTAGTGAAGTCGGCCCTAGTTTGGTTTAGTCAAGTCGGGAATTAGTATAAATAGAGAGCTAGCCTCTCTATTTATCACACACTCACTCACAGTCAGTTGTAGCATATAGCTGAGGAAGAGAAAGACACTAGGGCAAGGAAGAAAGAGGTTACTGTTGTCAGGAGATCATCTTAGTGTTTTTGGGTTTCACTTTGGTGCTGATTCTATCTTTGAGGAAGTTGCGGGGTTTTATCCATTTATGGTTTCCCCAAGGAAAAACACTATGTTCATTGTCTCTTGTGTTTGATTGTTGTGCTTGTTGTTCTATCAGTTAAATATCCTAATGTTATGATAGCTTAATGTTAAAAATATAACACTAAAATGGTCCTCCTAAGTAAAATAATAAAATAATAGTTAAAACAATAAAATAATATTTATTAATTTTGGACGAAGAAAGACAAAAACTACTTTTTTGTTGGTATTTTCAACATATCTCCCCATGTTTTAACTCAAATTTTGATCGGGAGGGATTTTTGGATGTGGTATTTAATTATGCATCCAACGAGTACCCACACTGCATACTTTTAATGGACCCCGCTACCCCAAAAACAAGAAATACTTGAATAATGTGATGATGATGTCATCATCACATTTTTTTAGGTATTTCTTGTTTTGGGGGTAGCGGCGTCTGTCAAAAGTATGCAATGTGGGTACTCGTTGGATGTGGAATTAAATTCTGCATCCAACGAGCCCTCCCGATTGAGATTTGAGTAAAAACACAGGGAGATATGTTGAAAAACAAACAAAAAAGTAGTTTTTTTATGACAAATATGTCAATTCAACCATTATGGTTTACTCATTTGATTGAAATTCTATTGGTTCTTGAATTCCAACTAACAAGAATTTATTATTGGTTCATTTTCTTATAAGGCCCCTTTTAGACCCCAAATTTCCTCTAATGACGAGTGAGCAACTTTTGATTGCAGAATGCTTCTCACCCATTGATGTACCCAACATCTTGTTCCGACTGTAGATCTTCGCAGCCCCTACCACTTTCCATAGATTGAATTCGTAACTTTCTCTGTGCTAGTTCAATCCGTGGAGTTGTTCGAGATCGTAGATCTATCTCCGCCTTCATCTAAACCACCCAATTTTCTCTCTGATTGACCCTTTTCGCGATTTGAAAAAGTTTCTCCCTCTGAGTAGGTTCACCGCATGAAATGATTTAGGGATGTTGATCTCACCTTGTGCCAATATCGACCCTCCAACATTACACCCATTTAATGGACTCCACAAATCTCAAAAATAAATCCTTCCTCACATGTCGGCTCCACAGAATCACTTTTTGTCGTCGATCATTACCATCCTAAATATGAACCATTGAAGTTTAACACACTTTACCCTTATTTCGCTGCTGCATGTTTCAATATATAGAAAGACCTATTTCCATATATCAAAACCCACTCTCCATTAGACGACTCCATGGTGGAAAAACTTGCTAACCACTTAACCTGAAATGCACTCTTGCAAAATTCCTCAAATAAGATCATTTTCAAAACTTTGGGAAGGAGACATAGATGAACATAAATCAACATTTAATGATGATGATGTTGGTGGTGGTGATGAAGATGATGAAGATGATGAAAATGATGATGAGGGCGATGATGAAAATGATGATGATGACAATGATGAAGATGTTGATTAGGAAGAGGGAGATGATGGCAATGATGATGATGATGATGATGATGATCACAATGATGACGATGACAATGATGACAATGATGACGATGATGATGACGATGACGACGATGACGATGATGACGATGATGATGATCATGATGATGATGATAATGATGATGACAACGATGATGATGACGACGACGATGATGATGACAATGATGATGACGACGATGATGACTAGGATTAGGATGATGATGACGAAAATGATGATGATGATTAAGATGATGACGATGATGATCATGATGATGATGATGAGGATGAGGATGAGGATGAGGATGAGGATGAGGATGACGAGGATAATGATGATGATGATGATGGATATGTTGATAATGATGATGATGAAGAAGATGATGATGATGGCGGTGGTAAAGAAGATGATGAACATGATGAAGATGATGATGAGGGTGATGATGATGACGATGATGAAGATGTTGATTAGGAAGAGGGAGATGACGATGACGATGACAACAATGATGATGATGTTGATGAAGATGATGATGATGAAGAAGATGATGATGATCAATGATGGTGGTGGTGATGATGACGACAACAATGATGATGATGAGGGAGAGGATGAGGATGATGATGAGGAGGATGAGGATGATGATGAGGAGGATGAGGAGGATTATGATGACTAGGATGAGGATGATGAAGATGATGACCATGATTATCATGATGATGATTAGGATGAGGATGATAATGATGATGATGATGATTTTGAAGATGATCATGATGGTGATGGTGATGATGATGAATATGCTGATGAAGATGAAGATGATGATGAAGATGTGATGATAAGATATTTACCTTGGTCTTCACTAAATTGTTCTGAGCTTCACCAACACTATAATAGAATGGTTATGAGTGATTATTCACTCCTATAAAGGATGCAGTTTATGGAACTACCAAAATTCTTAGTTTGGATCTTCCTCTTTTAAGACACTGCACTAGGTCCATAAGTCTTGATTCTTCATGTGCACAAATCGAAGAACAGGAGGCTTCACAGGGCCCAATAAGTTGTATTTTTTTTACTACTTCCTCAGATCATATTGAATTGTCAGATTAGTCCTTGGAATGGGTGTTCGGAGGAATCCTTAATTTCTCACTCAACTCGCTGCTCCCCCTATCATGTAGACGTCTACATTCATCGAGCTCTCCCTAAAATTATGATGATGAAGATGATGATGATGATGATGACGACGACAAATATGATGATGATGACGATGATAATGAAAATGACGACGATGATGATGATGATGAATATGATGATAATGATAATGGAGATGATGATTAATTGGATGACGATGATGTTGATGATGAATATGATGATGAAGATGAAGATGCTGATGATGATGACGACGAATACGATGATGATGGTGATAATGAAGACATTGATGATGAAGATAATGATTATGATGATGATGATAAGGAATATGACAATGATGAATAAGATCATGATGAGGATGATGGGGCGACGACGATGATGATTATTAAGATGATGATGATGATATTGATGAATACGATGAATTAGACAATGGTGATGACAATGACAAGGATGATGATGAGGATAATTATGACAATGATCATCATCATTGTTGTCATCATTACCATCATCTTCGTGGTCTTCATCGTCATCATGATCATCATGATCATCGTCATCATTATTGTGTTAGTCCTTGAAGGGACTTATGTATAGGATCTCACTATAAGCAATGAAACCAATACAAATAATGACAAAATCCTAGTTAAATTAAATTAAATTAAATTAAACTACAGTAAATAAAAAACATAGGGTTGTTTAACTATAATTAATTTAAAATGCAACAAAATATAAAATATGCAAATAGAAAAAAACTCAAAATAAACTAAACAAAAGATAAATATGCAAAATAAAAAAACAAAACAAAACACAAAATATAAAATATGCAAATAAACAAAAAAAAAACGTAGAATTCAAAGACACTCGCGCACTAGCTCATTAGAAAAATAACAACGAACAAGTTCACTCCTGCACACTAGTTCATTAGCAGCATCCATAGCACTGGTAATTTGATGAGCAGAGCTATGGTAAATCGAGGAGCAGGGGATACCAGTCTAGAGGATACCGGCTTTCCCAGTGGAGGCAATCTGGCCGTAGTCCAGAGGATAAAAAAACAATCTGGCCACAGTCAAGAGGATATCGACATTCCTAGGGGAGGCAATTTGGTCACAGTATAGAGGATAAAAAAGGGATCAATGAATTCTATAAGCCCATTAACCCTTGCAGCATAGGAATTTGGGAAAATAACGTCAAATTTCCAAACCAATACGGATTTAGTACAATCATACCGAAATTATAAGTTTTTTGCTGTGCTACCATCGCTTCTATTATCAGTGGATCTAGTAAGGGTTTTCTATTATTGGAGTGTCTGAAGCTCCTCCTTAAATTTGGGGAAAAGACATATGGGTTGAGCACTGCAAGCCAATCGTTCTCTTGTATAATTTTATGAATTATGGCACAATTTGCAAGATTTTGTAATTTTATTCTATTTACTGGTCCTAAATAGCGTGCATAGTCCTGTAGGAGCTATAATCTGAACTGGTTCAACCGATTATGTCAAAACTTTGAACATGAGACGTGTTTCTTCCAAGCATTTAATTTTTCTTTAATAATTAGTTTTACCTCGATTATGGCACAAATTACAAGATTTTGTTATTTTATTCTATTATATGTCCGAAACATTCTATAGAGTGCAAGATTTTGTAATCTTATTATATTTAATGGTTTAGAACAGAGTCCTCTATGAGCTATAATTTGAATTGAATCTATCTAAAATTGAACGTGAGACCTCTTTCTCCTTTAAAGATGCATTCAATTTTGCTTTGATTGTCATTTTTACATGGATTATGGCACACTTTTCAAGTTTTGTGATTTTTTTCTATTATGGGTCTAAAACATTTTGTAGAGTGCCATAGGAGCTACAATTATAATGAATGCATATAATTAAACCTAAGACCTATTTCTCCTTTAAAGAAGCATTTTATTTTATTTTTATGCTCACTTTTACCTGAATTACAACATATTTTGCAAGCTTTTCCCATTTACTGGTTTGGATTTTGGAACAATGTATAGTTCCTTGGGACTCATGGGCTATAATTTGAATTGACTCCAGTAAATTGACCCGCATACCTCTTTCTTCTTTAAAGACAAATTTGATACAAGTATTATTTTTCAATGACACTTATATCTTTTTTCCTCTGTTTGGCATATACCATGGTAGTTAGTGTGGTCACCTTTGTTTGGCATATCTCAAAGAGTCCGAAGGTTAGCAAGAATATTGTAGCATGTGTGTATCTTCATTAAACCCTATGCAAGCATTTCTTACTTGGATATATGCTGTGTAATTTCAATCACATCATATATTCCAAAATACTATCCTAAAATCCTTCTCAACATATGCAGAATTCCCTTTATAAATTTCTGTTTATTAATTTCTTGTAGCTTACTCTTTTATTTCACCAAGACTGTATAGGCATACTTTTCTAACTTTTGGCAAACTGATATTTTTCACATATTGACCATCTTTAAACAAACTGGGGGTATGGAATTACATTCTCTCTCCTCGATGGGCATTTTACTAAATTTATGATGTAAAAGCTACTTAAGACCCTGTTTTGGCAGATCCATAATTTTTGCCTCAAGCTCTTTCAAGTCAAAGTAAGGATATGGTTAGGTATACAAGACAGCCACCTATAGGATGCCCACATGGTGCAGGCATTTATTTCAACCCACAAATTATGTTGAGCATTCTCCTAGATCAACTTGTCTAATTTGACCAAAAAGAACTTTTTTGGGAGGCCTGTATCTTCTTCCTCAAAGAGTTGTTCTAAGAATTGGTGCCCTGGTCGGATAGATACTTCAACCAACTATGGGATGATAGGGCATGGTGGTCATTTTCTCCTTCTTATGAAATATGGTGGGCATTTTCATAAGACTAATGCTTTAGGACATATTTTCACCACTTAGTCTTTGTCCAACTTTATCATACATGCCTATGCCCATCAAATGTTATTTTGTCATTAATGAACATCTCTAGGATATGTCTGTCTACAATCATCAGTTCACCAAATGTCACCAATTCTCAAGAATACCTATAAATGGTCTAAATTTGGTGACATTTCACAATGTTATCCTATTTAAAAAAAATCAGGCACATAGTTAGAGAAGGAGTACCTTCTACGAGGAAACTTGCATATCAAACCACTGTGGAAGAGGGAGTGTTAGACTAAATTCATTGAGTTTCAGTGGACAATCCATGAATGAAGCTATATGACCACCTCCCGTTCCAAATTGAATCCCCAACATGATCTATATGAGGGGCAAACCCATACCTCTTTGCATGCATTAACTAGTCAAGTTGCCCAAGAGAAAAATAGCTTTTGGTAAAGTTTTTGGGAAGAAAAAACTTTTGATATTAAAACATTACAAGTAAATATATTTGCACGCTAAATTATATCCGCTTGGTGGCTTATATTATTGTTTTATAAAGTGTAGGTAGCACCAAATATCTATCAGATCTTTCTTCCTTGAGTGATGGTGAATATATACTAGGAGAGGTTGAAAGTGATACGTTTTGTACTATATCTATTGGTTCTATATCAAATAGATCTGAAAAGGTAAGGAAAAGATTTCATAGACGCATGCAATATTTTATTGCCAATAGAGGGTCATGTAATTATGATGTTGAGAGCATAGGTGACATTGAATTGCCCTTGAGGTATAGACATCTAGTGCAACTAAGGGTACCTAATAAGCTACCTCAAGTGGACACATGTGTCTTCATCAATGGGAGGATGTATCACATTGCTCCTTCATCCTTACATGGATTGGGACTATTTTCCATGGATGGCATAAAGGTCGGCTATGGCACTGTAACTGAATTGATGGAGTATGTCAGACCATTATATAGATACAATAGCTGGTTGATCTTGGTCCAATATACTCGAACCATGAGGAGATACGGAGTTGCTACAAATTATATACAACTAGCAGAACACAATAAAAAAAAGGGGCGACTATGCATATTGATGGGAGACCAAAAACATCCAGAAGCGTTGCTGTCTTTGTAAATAGTACATGGCCAGTGACAACAACTAAGCAACTGAATTGTGAATTTGAGGGACATGAAGAACATTGTATATTTGTATGTGCAACAAAAAAAATACTTCCAGGTGAAGAGTTGTTGATCGATTACAACTTAAATCGAATAGATGTGGCTTCCATGGTCCAAGGTAATCGTGGAAGGTCACATGCTATGTGTCAGTGAGTAAATGCTAAATATAGTAATTAAACATGACTACAATAACTAAATGTTTCGATTTTTTTGTTAAAATTCCATTTCCACCACTGGCATTCTCTTTTTTCGTGCATATTATGGATATTTCCATGTGATAACATGCTTATTACACTGTTATGGTTATCTCATTTTTTTTATGTTACAATTATTGACTCAAATTTTATTGATTGATTTATTTTGTTAGGGTTGCAGCAGTGGAAAGCCACATGCTGCTTCCACGGTCCAGGGTGATCATGGAAGGTCACAATCTATGCCTTGCGAGGTAAATGTTAAATATAGTAAATAAATATGACTTCAATAACAAAATGTTTTGATTTTTTCAGTTAACATTCGATTTTAACTGTTACCATTCACTTTTGTTGTGATTATTGTGAATATTTGCATATGATAACATGCTTATTACATTGTGGCAGGGGTCTGCTCATCCCAATGGATCAGAACATGTATCTCCTCCTTCGGAGGTAAAAGTAAATATTATTGCAGTATCTCATTTTTGTTTATGTTACAATTATTGACTCAACTAAATATAGTAACTAAATATGACTAGAATAACTAGAAACTCCAACCCCAGAATATTTCCATGTGGCAACATGCTTATTCCACTGTGGCAGGGGTCTGCCCATGGTCATCATGCAACATAACACATGTCCTCTACTTCCATGGTCCAGGGCGACTGTGGAAGGTCACACTCTGTGCCCCATCAGGTAAGTGTTAAATATAATAACTAAATGTTGAGATTTTTCTATTAACATTGAATTTCCACCGTTACCATTCACTTTTTTCATGCTTATTATACTGTGGCAGGGGTATTCCCATGGTCGTCATGCAACAGAACATGTGTCCTCTACTTCCATGGTCCAGGGTGACCATGGAAGGTCACACTCTATGCCCCATCAGGTAAGTGTTAAATATAATAACTAAATGTTGAGATTTTTTCTATTAACATTCAATTTCCCCTATTACCATTCACTTTTTTCATGCTTATTGTGAGTATTTCCATATGATAACATGCGTATTACATTGTGGCAGGGGTCTTCTCATCGCCATGGAGTAGAACATGTATCTTCTCCATCAGAGGTAAAAGCAAATATTATTGGAATATCTAATTTTTGTTGATGTTACAATTATTGACTCAACTAAATATAATAACTAAATATGAATACAATAACTAGAAACTCCAACCCCAAAAGATTTCCATGTGACAACCTGCTTATTACACTATGGCAGGGGTCCCAGGCCCATGTTCGTCATGGAAAAGAACGTGTTTCCTCTACTTCTAAGGTAAAAATAAATATTATTGCAATATCTCATTTTTTATTATGTTACAAAATTATTTTCATAATGTTTATTTATTGAGTTATTGTGTTAGTGTGGCACCGGTGGAAAGGCACCTACTACTTCTATGGTCCAAGGTGACCGTGGAAGGTCACGTTTTGTGCCCCGTCAGGTAAGTGTTAAATATAATAACTAAATGTTTTGATTTTTTTTGTTAGCATTCGATTTCCATTGTTGACATTCGCATTTTTCTGTGCTTATGGTGAATTATTGATTGATTTATTGTGTCAAGGTGGGGGCCGTGGAAAGGCACCTGCTGCTTCCATGGTCCAAGGTGACCATGGACAATCACCCACTAGAAGTAGATCAGTACGGGGTGACTGTGGGAAGTCACCGACCACAACACCGCATCAGTTAAGTGTTAGTTCTTAATAGTAACTGAATTTCATTACAATAACAATGTTTGAATGATGTTAAAAATACTTTTCTTAATTTTATTGTTTGATGAATTTAGTCCAGTGCACTTCATCTAGGTGATGAGAAGCTTGAGTATGAAATTTACTATTCCATAGACCCTATGGATATTATAGATAAGGCCCTAAAAAAGGAAAACATAGAGATGACCTCCTTGGATTGCATAAGGCCCATGACACAGGAGATCAGGGCAAGGATTGAAGAGATGAAAGAACAAATAAAATATTATGGGGTAAGTGTCATCTTTACATATTTTTTTAAGCAATGACATGATTTCATATCTGATATTATGTTTTCTATTTTTCTGACTGATTTGATAAAGTAAAGTTTTTCGTTTGTAGGAGTTTTTAAAACCTGTGAGTAGAGAAATTGTCGAGACAGGTATAGGTAACAGTCATGCACCAATGCAGCAACAACGTCGACAAAGCAATGTACCAATGCGGATTTTTGACTCTCCTCTGGTTGGCCTCGAATCCATTGATGAGGGAATTGATTTTAATCAGCATGACATGTTGTAGCATGATGAGACAGAGCCTAGGACTCCACATGACTCCAGAGATGAACCTACTGTAGATTACCAGGAAACTTTTCCTGGATCAGCACTAGTTAAAAGCACTGATTCAATAGATCTACCCTTTCTGGTGGATGACGCTTGTGTTTCGATCAAGATTCAAAAGATTGTGGGTATTTATTAATTAATTTATTCATTTTAATCATGAAATTGAAATGGACATACACTGAAATTATTATAAATTAATGGATTACATGTTTCTGCAGGAAACAATGTTTTCGACAGGAATTGGAATGACAAAGCATTGGAGTTGTTTGGCCCCACCATTCACACATGGTGGAATAGCCAAGATAGTGCAAAGAAATATGTATTGATAGACCACATGGTAAACTTGTTCGGCGATACATTCAACAAGAAAGTGGTTGCAAAGTTAGCCATTGAGAATTTAAAATATACCAGGGCCCAATAAAGGGATAAATTGCAACTTGACCTCAAGCATGAGCACCCTCCCATGGTTCCGGAGAAAGAGTGGAAGGCACTCATAGAGGATGCAAAGGAGAACTTGCTAAAAAGACAAGGAAAACAACCACAGCCTAGAAAAGCAAGGTACAACACATATCATCTTTTGAGTGAAATATGCTCATTTATTTTTTTATTTTTTGTTTTAAGCAAGAATTCTGATATCTAACATTTTTCAAAATTTTCATATATAGGCTACCAGACACCTCCAAAGCAACCAAGGCTAGAGTGGAAAAGCACGGGAAACATAGACTAGGCTAGGGTGGCTATAGAAAACTAAGAGATCGGATCGTAAGAATTAAATGCTTAACTGTGGGGAATATTTATTTCAAAGTAGTGAACAAATATCTGTTTTTGATAGAGGGAAATTTATATGTGTTATGCATTGCAGGGAAATACGTTCCAAGATGCTGCCACCGAGGAAGACCTAAAGCTTGGTTTCAAGTATGGTTTTAAAAGTGTCATTGAA
>LPNX010958373.1:613067-624289 GCA_001517045.1 Pseudotsuga menziesii
TGGATGTATATAGATGTTATTAGTCTAAAAAAATGTTTATATGAATTACCTCATTATGCTTCAATGTTTTTATGTTTATATGTTTTGATGACTAGCCTAGTTATGCATGAATGTTCAAATGTTTTCTATGTAAACAACATCATTTATTGGGTGTGGAGAATTGAGAGCGATGTGAGGGGGGGGAGGGGCCATATGAGCTTCCACCTTCACGATTTTGGCCCTATTCAGTAGGGAATATAAAATTGTTCTCAAAACAGAGAGGAGTTCGATAAGGTATAAATACTCTTTTATTACTATGTATTAAACATGGTTGTAAATTTTTAAATGCATGTCTATTTCTTAAAAAATTGTTAATAAATTTAACATTTCACGGTTCATTAATTTCTATAGAGAATTTGTAGTAGGATTTAAATGATTGTTTATTTGCTTATATATTATTTACTCATATAAAAATTATGTCTTTGATGATTTATGCAGGTCTTGGTGATGGAAATGCATGTCGTGGACAACTCTTATCAAGTTGTATGGGCGAATAGAACTGGCGAAAGGACAATGATAAGGTAACGGTTTTGACGTGTTCTTTATCCTTAATGTGTTTGTCTTTATCCTTAAATTCTATTTCATTCTATTAATATACAAGATATACAACCATTAGCAAATAACTACTTTTAGACTATCATCCAAACTAGGAGACAACCTTCTATATAAAACACAAATGCTTTTTAGCAACGTAGAAAAATAGAAGAAAAATCACGTAGAAGAAATTAGGCTTTTTTCCGCCCTTCTTCCTATAACTTCGGCATGATGAAACCTTAGTTTAAGAAATTTTAATTTTTCAAACCCTAATTGTTCATCTATCTTTAAAAACTAAATTTTCTGATTTGTATACTTATAAATATTAGTCTTAGGTTATTTTTGTTTCTCTTAGGTTTTAGACTTAATTTTTATGTGTTTTTGTAACTTTTATTTTATAAAAAAAGAAATCCCTAAAAAAAGAATTTGTGTAAAACCTTGAAAACGTAGACCTGCTGCTCCCACAATCCGAGCCCTCTCCTTTATCAAACATAGGTTCGCAATATGTATTGAAAACCTCGTATTCCCTAGCTGCCTTCTCTGCACACTCAAAACAGAAAACAAGTTAGTATTTCAAACTATTTAGATGGTGGTGTATTTTGTATAAATATATCTTATAGATTTGATTAGTTTTCTGTCGTATTCGCATTAGTTTTCTAGGTAAATGTAAGTCTGATTTTTAACTGAGATATGGAACTTTACATCTCTGAATGCACAATGACATATTTCTGACATTATTTTATTGAGTATTTTTTTGGATTTTCTTACTACTAATAATTGCTACTGAGAGATGGGTGATGGTAAGGGACTTGATGATTTTATATTTCAGAGCTTACATACAGGATCGAGTGAATGATAATAACATTATGGTTATCTTGGCACTAAATTTTCATTAAGTTAGTATTTTATATCTATGTTATCACTATACACAAATCTAGAAATCATATACTAAATGACACTTTAAATGATTAACCCTGGTTATTGGTTGCACTATTTTACACGTTGTTATTACTATGATGATAAACTTTCGGTTGTTGCAAGGCACATATGTGGACCATAAATTCATATGTCTAGATCTTCAAAGGTAGCAGATAAAGTGATGTTATTACATGAGGAGTGTCTCCTAGGAAATTATGATATGGTTTATAAACTACAAATTGCATGCTCAACTGTGCAACCTACTTCTTAGTGCCAAAAGGTAATTTATGATGAGTTTTTTTGCTACATGAGATCAATCCCAGTAATAGAATAGAAGTAAGTTGTCAATTCTTTGTTGACTAACATGTCTCTTTCCCATCATGTGCTTAGGGGACTATTTTTATACTATGGGCATATTTGATACTAACTTGACCAATTTTGGACATGCTTGAGGTGGTTTCATAAGAAGGATAAAATTTTCATATTCACCTCTTCCAATAATGAGCAACATCAAAACAACTTACCACCAGCTGGCACTACAAATATTCTACACAAATTTTCCAGGTGAGCAACTATTCTTTTTCCGTAGGGGGTGAGTTATTTTTTTATTATTTATTTGTTTTTCAATAAAGACTAATTCAATGCACCATATGTTTTTTGTAGTATGATAAATTATCACTAGTACCTCTTCACACGTAGCAGAGCAAGTGATGATATTTTACGAGGAGTGTCTCCAACAAAATTTTGATATGGTTTCTAAACTACAAACTGTATGGTCAACTGTGCAACTTGCTTCTCATCAATGCCAAAAGGTGATCTATGATGAATTTTTTTTATGCATAGTAAAAGAATAGAAATAAGTTGTCAATTTTTTGTTGATTAACATGTCTCTTTCATATCATGTGCTCAAGGGACTTTTTTCTTCTTCTTATGGGCATATTTGGTACTAACTTTGACTGATTTTGGCCATGCTTGAGGTGGTTGCATAAGAAGGATCAGTTTTTCATTTTCATCTCTTCTGAAAGTTGCGGGTTTGACCTTCTCTAGATTCATTTACATCTATGGGTTTCCTCATCCTTCAAAGCTTGGGCTCCCTTCATCTTCAGAACATGGGCTTTCTTTACTTTTGACTTGTGGGATTCTTCAAGCTTCTGTGGGTATTTATAGGCCTCTTTGGGCTTCTTCCAAGATTTGTGGGAATCCTTCCAAGCCCTTGTGGGATCTTTAAGCCCCAGTGGGCTTAACCTAATTTTGGATCATAATAAGTTGATCCGAGCCCAGTGGTGCCTACATCTTTTATCGATGGTATTTTTATAGATGTACCCCCTTACCTTATCATAGAAATAATCTCTCAGTGGTGCCTAGAATATCATTTAATTAATGTTTATACGATCCCTGTGGTGGTTACAAGGTATTTTATCAATGGTATTCTTATAGACGTACCCTCCTACCTTGTCATAGAATCTGCTCTAAGAGGTGCCACTTTAGCCTATAATTATGTATTTTATCCAATTATTATGAATTTTTGCATCCTAATCAAAGAACTATCTTTGAGGCAATAACTAGGGTGCTTAGGGGAACTTTTGGTTCTTTTGGGCACTTTTTAAATCATTATGCCTTATTTTTTAGAGTCAGTTAACACTTTTTGACCCCCCCCCCCTGAACTTCCCATTTACTTTTTTTCCTTTTACTTCAATATGTTTTTTTCCCATATCTTACTTTCCCCATATATTTCTTTTCTATAAATTCCCTTTCTTGTGTTATATTTTATCCATTTATTTGTCTTTAAAATCTAGTATGTATTTGTTCACAAGCACTTATTGAATATCCAAAACCGTGGAAAGGAAGGTGCCTTTCCATTGTTTTAAATTTTTTTGAAACCTCCAGGTTTCGTCTCAATATCGAACAACTTTCATCGCAGGTACTACAAAATCATTGAAACTCGGGGTGGCTTTCCAGGAATACCGTCGCTCTAGAGACGTAGTTTCATGGAACAATTACTGTTCAGCTTGCAGATTTCGTCGAAAGTGTTTGGTTTTCCATGATTTTGCGTGGAAGAAATTTTTGTTCAAATTCCAGAATTCGTCGATAGAGAGACCAAATTTCATGGAATAGGTTCCACGGTTTTACGTGGAAACTAAATTTTGTCTGATAGTTTTTGGCCATATTTTCATCGTTCTAGGGACGACAAATTGGTCGATAGAGCAATGATTGCGTTGAAGAATTTTCTGTCCAAATTCCAGAATTTGTCGATAGAGAGACCAATGATTATCGAATGTTTTCCATGGTTTCTCATGGAAACTAGATTTTGTGTAGCAGTTTTTGGCCATATTTTTGTCGTTATAGGGACGAAAACTGTGTCAATAGAGCAACGAAATGTAGAAAATGAATACTAAAAAATCAATTCCAAGGCCATCGTATAGAAGACACGTGGCAGCCATTTTTCGTCTCTATATCGACGGCTTATGAAGTTTGTTAATATATCCACACAATAAGTGCCACGAAACTTCGTGACCATTATTGTCGCAAGTGAGACGAAAAAACATGGCATTAGCAATGAAAAACCATCGCAATTTTGATATTATGTATTAGTGCCAGCGTATTTCACTTAACTCATCTTTCTTGGTGTGTTTCAAATCTCTCCACCATCTTGTTGCTTTTCCATTCAAATTATAAATGTCAAGTTGAGCCTTCATCTCACTTGAGTAGTCATGAACTTGGAGATATTTGCTCATACCTAGCAGCCACTCTTCAACTTTATCCCTAGTGTTTAATTCACCTTCATAGGTCGGGGCTATTATTTTTCTAAATCTTCCCTGAAGACTATCGTCGCTTCTTTGCTTCTTTCTGCAAGGAGAAAGAGATTCATCACTGGAAGGGTTATGATGATCTCCTTTTGGTGCTTCAAGGGTACGTTCCTTTTTTTATTCTTCTCTTGGGCTGCTGGCCTATTTATGGTAAGGTTCTATTTTGGATCTGTTTGTGGATTGAGTAGGATTTCCCTATGGGCTTCCTCTCATCATATTTCTCATTAATGCTTCATTAATAGCTTCTTGTTCCTTTATTTTGTTCAAACCATCTTCTCTAAAACTTTGCAATTATACTTGAAGATTGTGTATGGTCTTCAAAATATCAGAATTTAATTCCACCGCTAGAACTTCTTCCGGGGTGGGGTTGTTCATCTTTCCTTGCCAGCTGTTATCTTCCTCAGTGTTCATAATCTGAATTGTTCTGTAAAAATTCCTGTAATTTAGAAAAATTTTAATAACAGGAAAATTTTTGTTAGTAACAAAATTTAATAACATACTTTATTTTCTTTGCAATGAATGCTTGGTGCGCCCATAGGTATCTTAGTATTGAAACTGGGCTCTGATACCACTTGCAATGTCCCCAAAAATTGAATATAATTTTTTTATTTTATTAGGCTAGTAAAAAATACCTATGCTGGACATTATTGAACTTGCAGAACATAACATACTCTGAATGTACCACTATTTGGTCGTAATATGTTCTTATGTTCTATCATCTTACTTTCAGTTATGATTCTTACTGTGCTTTACTTAGGATGTCAAAATACTGATTACTACATTATTCTTATCGTTATGCATTGATGTGTATGTGTCGTTACTTGATTATGTGCTTTGTTAATTTCAGCTTGTGTTTACCTATTATTTACATGGTTCTAACTTATCTTTTTTCTTGGAAACAAAGTGTGCGGAGTGGCGGGACTAGTTCTCCCATGTAACTGTCTGAGAGGTAAAGTTTCTACTTGTCTAGCAGGTTTACTTAGTTCAGCTTGAGATAAGGCACTCTTAACTTGTTTACATGCAGGTTCACTTACACTCGCAGCTAGTGACACCTACCGATTGTTATTACTGCTTCGTACAGACTTGGTTTAGTGACAAGGTAATTACCACAATTATTCCTTTTAAGACCTAGACTGACTATCTGAGTGACGCTTATTATTCATTATAATTTATTGATCAGATGTTCATATCTTAACCTATTTTCATTTCATGTTTATTTTATTAAAATTATTAACCTATGTTTTATTATTCTTTGCAGGGTTACAACCCTTGGTTAAAGAATAAATCTTTGACTTTATGAAAAACAAGTTTACCATGGCATATTTCATATTCCATGGTTCTAAGCTTATTGCCTAGGTAAAAATGATAAGCAAAGGTTTAAGGCTTAGAGACTATTGTACATGATGCATATAATACTTTATACCCTGCATTAGACTTTGGGGTGGCGAATATATATTATGGTTTAAAAGTTACACATTGGAGTTTTAACGCTCTTGCATAAAATGGAGACAATCGATGATGGGTCTATTCTTAACTATACAAGAGTGGGTTTTGGAAGTTTGATAATGGTTCATAGGATGGAACCATTAATGTGATTTTGATTTTGTGGCATCCCAAGATTAGGGCTTGGCTCACGATCGACTTTGGTCATTTTTCTCTGTTTGTTGGTTGTTTGGTCTCGACTCTGTGCAGTGGGTGAAGGCAAATTCGAAGCTATGATATCGTTTGGCTTCACAATGTTTGATGTTTGCTTTATGGCTCATTCAAATTTCATACTTGTCATCCTTCGTAGTGTTTCATTGTTGCAGATGACAAGGATGGCTAGAAGATGTATGCATGACTATGAGCCATGGGCTAGCATTACCATTCTGGCAAGCTTTCTAATAAATAGTTGCTCGCCACCTCTTGGATTTAAGACTGGGTTGTAACTTTTTGTAGTTGGAGTTTAAGTTATGGGGTTTCATTGGCCTTCGGGTCTGAGTATGAAAAGACTTGTTTTTTTGTAAATATTATGATGTTTAGCCGTGAATCGAAAACTGGGTGCCTTGGCATGCATTGTGTATAATATTGGTTACTTGTTTAAATATGTAACATGCCATGGCAACACCATTGCTTGCAATGGTGCAAGGCCATGAGCAGTTTGACTGTGTAAACTATGTTAATGTAATAAGATATTAGGATTGCGAAATACATGTTGTGTTTATGATTGCAATGGTTTATAAAGACTAGTAATGTGTGTATAAATTTATGCTGTGTTATTGTGTATTGAACTTGGGTTTCATGTGGCCTCTTCCTTTGTTGACGGTCTGTGTATATTTAATTTCATTATTTGTTATTAGTTGTAAGAATGGAAATTAGTGATAACCAATGGCTTGGGGCCATGCCTTACATGGCGTCGATAATCTCCATTAGTGCTATGATAGTGTAGAGGATTTAGACTTACAGTTGGTGTTTATAATGTATAATGTGGAAATGTAATAAGCCATGGGTGTAAACCCTGGATGGCTATCATTACTACAAATTTCATTATTGATAGGGTTAGATAGTTAAGGGTTTAATTTCATTGACTGGGTGTTTAATTAAGACGTTCATGGCCATGGAACAAAACATATTTGATTTGTAAAGGTCTCACGACCTCTGTGTTAAAATATTAGTTAAAAGCATATCCCACATACAAACTGTGTATAGCATGGCTCTGTGTAATGATTTTATGTTTGGATTACAGCCTGTGTGTAGATGATCCACCGTCGCTTTGTGAAAGAATAAAGAACCTTCAGGATTCGATCCTGGGTCATGTACTGTAATGAGGGTTAATTAATTTAATGGTTGCAAAATGGGAAAACAGAGGGTCCATAGGATTTGATCTTGTGACCTCATTGCACTTACATGGTTCTTATTTTTAACTATTGGAATGTTACTTTGGGTTATCTATTACACGATGGTTGTGAGTAAAATTTAGATGAGAGTCTTCTGATTTATGGCATGCAATTATGATTATGTATTTTTGTAATATTAAAGGGATGTGAATTTACATAGGAAAGGAACTTGATCTTAGAACATGAATGATATCGATACTTGCTCTGTTTACTTGATTATGATAAAGTTTATTTTAATGGACATAATTTGGTATTTAGCGTAGATTTGTTTAAGCAGACCTTGAAAGGTCTTCACTGGTTTTTATCTTAGATTTAATATTGTACTGATATATTATATTTAGATGATACTAAATTAAACCTAGGTTTTATTTGCAGCATGGCTCTACTGACAAATGAAATATGTCAGTAGAGTAATTAGGCCAAAAAACAGATAGCTAATAGATTTGAAATAAAACCTAGTTTGTAATTAACACAGTTTCAATAGTAAAAATAATACAGGAATAAAACGAGGGTGCAAAACCCTAGATAGACATTTATAAATGAATTAAAATTGTAAAAGTAAACTGAATAAATAAAACCTAGATAAATCTAGCATAAGAAGTAAAGTAAAACCTAGGGTTATAATTTAAAATGTAACCCCTAGAAGATTTAAACATAAATCAAACACAGGGTGATCCAGAAGGATCCAAGAAGGAAATTTTTTTGAAGTCCTCCAATCTCAGCAAAACTAGCACCATATCAAAGGGCTCATCGAGACGATTCCAACGGTGTTCGTTTCACCTCAAACGGACTCTGTATGAGAAAGTTATCATGTTCTGTTCTATAAGGTCAACATGCAAAATTGGTAAAAGGAGGTGCCACGTGGCACCAATGACAGGGTGACACATGGAATCCGTACTGTACAAACTTGATTATGTGGCACCAATGATAGGGTGACACATGGCATCCATACGGTATGGACAAGATGACATGGCAAGTGTACGGACCAAGCAAAAGACGACATGTGGCACCACTCAGAGGATGACATGTGGCATCCGTACAGTATGGGCCAATCACAAGGTGACACATGGTAGTACGGATCCGAGCTAGCATACTGCGGACTGGGCATATGGATGGTGATGTGGCAGTATGGGCAGTGACTTGGCGGTTGACTGGACGCCGACTGGGCATGAGGTGGACCAATCCCAGGCCAACACGTGGCAACATAAGATTGTCCAATATGTGTAATACAAAAATTATGGTCTCCACGGGGCTCGACCATGTGACCTCTCCCGCATAAGCGCTCTGCCTTACGTTTGGGCCACAAGGTGCTTGTTGTATAAGATATGGGAAAAAAGTTATTTTAAGGTTTATTGGTGCTAGAAGGGGCTGGGGCTAGCCCCGACCCCCTAGTTCTCCCCTTCAACGTGATGACCAGGAGCTCTGTTGGGCGCTGTAGCACGTGGAGCTCGCGCCAGCACATAAAATAACACATGTCTTTTTAACAACTTTGGTTATGGATTTTAAGGAGGGGTTTGAAAACTTTGGTTATGGTCTTCACCACATGTGCTTTAATAACTTTGGTTATGACCATGTCTTATAACAAACTTTCAATGGATTACATTATATGGGTTGGAGCACTGTCATTATGGGTAGGTTATAGCAATGAAATATGCCATAGTTGGTAAAGTTTTAAAAGTGGGTTGGTGTGTTATTGTTATAATATGGTTTTAACCATATTAAAATCCAACAAAGGGTATGCCCTTTTAAGGGTATTCATAAATAGGTTTGTTTATTATTTAACAAAAAAAACCCAACCACATGAAAACCAACTTGGGCAAGTTGTAACCAAGGCCAAGATAGGCAAATTAGTTGCAACCAAAGGAACCCATCAGAGTCATGTGAAGAAGGGCAAGCCAACCTATATAAACCCATTCATTTGCCATTTCCCACTCATGCTTTGGAGTGGAGACTTTGTAGCTAAAGGAGAGAAGGGAGATTGTGTAGCTCTGCAGGAGGAAGGTACGAGTGTTTATACTCGTTTTACACCGTCTTCAGGCTTCAAAGTTGCTGGAAGCAGTCTTGTTGTGCTTTGGGCAGTGGTTCTCTTCCTGGCCATTGTTGCCAAGGTATCATTGTATCATTGCCATGTATTTTTCCTTATGCTGAGATTATAGATCGGCCCTCCTATTGAGAAGCAGGCCTGGAGATGTAGTCCATCCTGGACGAACTCCGTTATCAACTTGTTGTCTTTATGTGTGTATTGTCTATGTTGTTTGGTTCTCTTCTTATGGATTTATGAGCTTCATTCATGCTCTTTATGCAATTCATGTTAACGTCATAGAGTAGCAAAGATCATATTTTCGGATCATGTGGTATCAGAGCAGGACTATTTGACGTTGGATTGTGAGTGTGGATGCTCACGAGGGCTAAATTGCAAGCTGGTGAGGGTACATTAGAGCCTTACAATTCGGAGATCGGATGTGCACACCGAAGGAGGAAGATGGATGCTAATGATGCCTGTACCGAGAGGGAGGAAAAATTTCACAAGGTCTTCTACATGATGGCCGACAAGGTAGGCAAATTTGCAGACTATGAAGAATGCATGGCAAAAGAAAGAAAAGGTAGTGAAGTAAAGAAGGAAGAAAAAGAAATGAAGGACGAAGGCAATGCTTCAGTTAACCACGGGGGGGAGGTGGTGAGGAGCCTCCTGAGCCTCCCTCTTCACCTTCAGCTTCAAGCACAAGTTCAAGTGCTTCTTCCTCATCTCATTCTCAACATTCCAAGGTTCCTCGCAAAGAGCCTCGAAAGAAGCCCTTATTGAAGCTTGATGTGAAGTTTGATTTTCCCATGTTTAATGGGGAAGCGAATGCAGAGAAGTTGAACAATTGGATAAGGCAAATTGAGGTCTATTGCCGAGTCCAGCAGATCAAAGAAGAAGATGTGAGGATTCAGTTGGCTTCACTTCAGCTGACAGGCACCGCACTTGTATGGTGGGAAAGCAAGCTTCAACAAGGTAGCAAACAAATGGGTAATCTTCTCTCATCGTGGTCTACTTTCATTTCTGCTTTACGTAAGCAATTTTATCCATTGGGTTATGTTCAAAAGGATATGATGGATTGGCAAAGTTTTAGACAAGGCAAGGGTCAGAGTGTTTAGAATTTTACTGAAGAATTTAGAAAGAAATCTCTAGAGTTGAATATTTCTTTAGATTCTCCTGACACTCTTTTGAAGTACATTGGTGCTCTTCATCATTATCTACACCATACTTTGCTGTTGTTGAATCCTACTAGTGTGGATGAAGCAAGTGTTCAGGCTACTCATCTTGAGAGAAGGGGGAGGCATTTGCAAGAAGACCATCTGAAGAAGCCTTTCAAGCCCAACAACAACCACAAGTCTAAAAAGAAGGACAAGAACAAGAAGATAGCTACTACCAAGAAGGAAGGAGGAAAGCTCCATTGCAACCATTGCGACAATGATGGGAATAATGAAAAAATTTGTTGGAAGTTGCATCCTGAATAGAGGCCAAAGAATTATGGAGGCAAAAAGAAGAAAAAGACCGTTGCAACAGCACAACAAGATTTGGGTTCCGACTCAGGTGACGAAACCAGGATTACAGCTGTGGGAATGCAAGGTAACAAAACTCCTCAGACTGGTTCAAGTTCTACTCATGTTTCTAAATAAAATGATAAAAGAAGAAGTGAGTTGTTTCACATCAGAGTTGTGTCTACGCATACAAAGATTGAAACATTATTTGATCCAGGTTCTTAAGTAAATTTGATCTCAGAATCAGTTGTTAAGAAGTTGGGCATACAGACTAAACCTCACCCCAAGCCTTATCCTCTTGGATGGGTATGTGATAATGCTAAGCTACAGGTGAATAAGCAATGCAGGTTAAGGTTTGCAATTGCTTCAAAGTTGATCGATGAGGTGGACTTAGATGTTGTTCCTCTTAAGATTTGCGGTATCATATTGGGAAGCCCATACTTGTATGATTGAAAAGCAGTATTCTTCTGTCATGAGAACAAGTACCATCTCACCAAAAATGGGGTGGAGTACATTGTGAGAG
>LPNX010958403.1:2895-17738 GCA_001517045.1 Pseudotsuga menziesii
TTCCATGCTAAAACCTGCAAACAACCTTTCATGTGAAACCTACAAATAGTCTTTCATGTGCAACATGCAAACAACCTTTCTATGCGCAAAACTGCAAACGCCTCAACCTTTTACGCTAAACCTGCAACAACAATAAAACAAAATAGAGACTGTGTGGAGCTACATGCATTGTGTAGAAACAATCTCAGCAAATTAAAAGAACTAGAGATTGAAAGAGCTAAGCACATGCAGGTCGAGCACATGTTGAGTCTTCCTAACCAAACGTATCTACAAGCTATCGATTAACGACCACTCCCTGCTATATTGGAATGGGAAAACAAGCCATCAATCACCATGCTCTCGAGTAACTTTTTATTTTCATTATATTTCTTCGTGAAATATATCAGTTTGATCAATCAAAGTCTTTGCATAGATAAATGCCCAAAATATGCTCCGAAAGAAAAATATTCATAGGTATTTATCTCCATTGGAGATCCAATATGTTGTGATTTAAAACAATACTAAAAATAATTGACTTCATTTTGAATAACGTCTAAAAAAAATCTCTTCCAACTATGCTATGGTTCATAAGAGAGATCTTAATATGTATACCGCAACAATATGTAAACTACAAACCCTGTTGTTTTAACTTTTAATGGGTGTGCCTCAACAAGATATGAACCACCAACCACTCCATCCGGAAGAAGAATGTTTTGTTGTAAGGTTTCATCAAAATGTTGAAAATAAAATAAAGGCGATATGGCATGATCGACACATTAAGAACACACAATTTCAAGCCAGAGGTCTTGTTCTTATGTATGCTATCAAATTATTCAAGAACCCAAGGAAGTTAAAAAATAATTGGTTAGGGTCGTACATTGTCAAGGAGATCACTAATGGAGGAGTAGTGAAACTACAAAAATTAGATGGGACAGAAGTTAGAAGACTCGTTAGTGGGAGTCATTGAAACTATATTACCATAGCTACGAATTATTCGCAGAAAAAAAAGATAAGCCAAAATTTATGGTTGTAGGATGCTAGTCTTCCACAGCAAGTGACGTTTCACATACTTGGAGTACGACGAAATTCAAAATGTTGAGCGAAGACACTTGGTCTAACGCAAGAAAGGAACCCTGTTGAAGGTAGAAAATTGGTCGCAAGGAATGTGCCATGGTTATAAGAAAGGTGTTTTGTAAAAGATAAAATCTAGTCACAAGGAGTGCATCAATGTCGCATGAGATACCAAAATCCTAGAGATGACAGGATGGAGGTCATTAATTAACTAAATCTGAGGAAATATGGCGACATTATTTTCTGTCATGTCCATCTTTATGAGAATAACTGCCATTCAAAGTGACAGATAATTGGTGGCATACATAAAAGTTTCTTTAAATGAGTCAGGCGGTAATTCCATGTGACTGAAAGGATGGATTCATTTCTGATAATCGCCCGGATGTGTGAAGAATGGTTGAAGGGAAAACCGTTGCATATTATTAAACTTCGTGTCCAAGTCATTCATTCTATTGCAATAGAGAAGAACTATTATTGTATGCAAACTTGAGAGCCGAAGCTAATTGTTTGTAGCATGGTCATTTCCATCTTCAGCACAAGTATAGTTGATTTTGATCCTGCATCACCTACGATAGTCATGGTAGATACTGCTATTTATGTTCCACTGCAGGAAGAGGTTCCGCTAGTTTCCAAATAGACCACACCACTTGTCGCACATACTGCGCCAACTGTTTAACATACCACTTCAATTGGGGAGCCAAATCCTGTTAGGGCATCGAGAAAAGAGCATGTAGATAGACCAGGTCTGTCTAGAACCACATGGGGAAAGAAAATCAGTAACCAAAAGAGGAAGGGAAAATAATTGACAACCATAGCACCACCCCCACCAAAGGAAGAAGCTTCTGAGACAAGAAATTGGTTGCCACATTACGTGCCTCCTAGATGTAGTGATGCGATGAAATTCACAATCCCAAAGAGAATAGGGGCCTTGGTGATATCACCATTGGTTCCAAAAGGAGTGAAGGTGTCGAAGGATATCTTTCCCAACCTGTGGAATTTATTATTTGCTAACCATGACAAAAAGAAGCAAAAACACCTGGACCAAAAAAACTATATGGTGATAGTGTAAGACACACCATATGCATTGAAGAGATTTGTCCGAATGGAGTAGGCTATAGGACTAGAGCAGTATGGTATACTATTGTTGCTATGTATGTCACATTTTAGCCACAACATACCGATAAACACTTGTTTTAATAAATTGTTGGTATTCTTTCATAGTGGTTTCCTATGGCTTGGAAATCCTATATATGTATATCTAGAACTTATTGTAGTCATCAAAGGCCTACCATTTGTATGAATGAACCCAACACCACTTCTAATGAAGGATCAAGAAGCGTTGATAGCTTCGTGGATGTGTTAGGATTATTAATCCTCCCTTGGTCAAATATCTATTAGATTAATTATCCTAACTTAGGAACCTTTATTAATTATTTGGGTCCACTAGTACAATTGGGTCCACTTGGACTAATGTGGCCACATGTACTAGACACTAGACTGTGGGGAACACTGTTAGAGGTTAACTTCCACTTATGGCATGTGCATGCATCAGTTTGGGCACCTCCTAGACCAATCCTTACATTTTAGGAGCCACTGGGAATCCCGACACCAACCTACTTTAGTTAGTTGGAGTTAGTACTAGTCATTCTTAGTTAGCCCCCAGTTACTTTCAGTTAGTTCACAATCAGTTAGCTAGTGCAATATTTTCATGGCTAATTCATGGTTGCATGTGGAGTAGGTGCCTTTTCCCACCTACCACACTAACTTGCACCGAGTTAACTAGCTGTCACCGATTGATTGAGTTGTTGGACATCTGGGAGTTGATTTATTGGACTCAGATATTGATTAAGACACCATGAGTTAGATGGTCAATTAGATATAGTCACATATAGTGGGTAGATTTGAATCCATCCCTAATTGATTCTAATTCTTTTCCTATGTAAACTATTGTAACGCCGGATATTACTGTTGTGAATGATACTGTAAATTCCTGAGCAATACTTGTTTGTTTCTTGTGTGGTTTGTTTTGTTCAGTTTGTATCTTCATTCTCCATTTACTGCAAACATTATTAGAACTATCTTCTTGAATATCTAAATGTAATTCAAATTCTAATATGTTATCAGAGCCTTCTCAGGCAATTTTCATGCTTGTTTCTCCCCATTGAACATCAGAAGCAGCTAGGTTTCCACAGAAGTCCCCTATGATGAATTGCTAGCTTTGAAATTATTTAGAATAGCGGAGAGGGCATGATGGACCCTGAAAAATATGTTCATGTTGAGAGGAAAATAATGATTCTAATAGTTCAAATGTTTTAGTGTGTTTTGCAATGAAAAAATACAGGTGCTAAGTATCTTGTGTGAAATTTTGCAGTCTTTCAACCAGAGCAATTATCAGTTCTCAATCTCCTACACCTCAGATTCTTACAACTTCAAATTATATTGATTGGACGATTGATATGGAGATGGCCTTATGCAAGCATGGCTACCTTAGGATAATACAAGGAAGGGAGGCAGAGCCTCATCAACCAGTTGAAAAGAACAAGTTTCTGAACCGTTGTGATGAATCATTCAGGTACTTATGCACTCATATATCCAGAGATATACTCTTCTACCTTGAAGGTTTGGAGACACCCAAATAATACTAGGAGAATATTGATAGGTAGTTTAAAAAAAAATATGAGCTTCAAGGACACATTCTAGAGAATGAGATGGTATCTTTACATCCTAGCAATTTCAAGACTATTGATCAATTCTTTACTAAATTCAAGTCTATGGTACTTTAATGCAGACATTGCGAAATAGAGTGAAAGGATGAGAAAAATGTCCTTTCCATACTCAGCAAACTAGGATTTGAGTATTCTGTATTTGTTTCCATATTTCATTCCAAGAGGGAAAGCTTTCATGATTGGAAAATTCCTTCATTATATTCTTTTTCTGAGTCCTTAATCAAGGAGCAAGACAATTTGATTCAAATGGGAGTCATCAAGACCTCCAAAGATCAAGCTCTCCTAGTTACTAACTCTTCCAAAGCACAAGAAAAGGGGAAATCAAAGAATAAGGATCCAAAAGAAGCTGATTCGAATCCTAAACAGAATCAGCCTCTGGCTCTAAGCAGAAGAAGAAGTTTGAAAATAAGTTATGTACCTATTGTGAAAAGGGGTACCATCTTGAAGATCATTGTATAAGAAAGGAACTTGATGAATTAGCTCTTCTCAAGAAGCATAAAATTTCTCCCCCAAGAGAAAATATTTCTGATAATGAAGAGCAGACTAAAGAAGATGAGATATGCTTGCATGCAAGCCTCTCTCAGTCGAAGGCTTATTTGACAAATTCTGGATCATCCAACCACATGATTGCTTCTAGGAAATCCTTCATCACTTTCCCTCTATCAAGAGGACCTAGCAGTAATATGGGAGATGACTCTAAAATCCCATATGTTGAGTGAGTTTTAGATAAAATCCATCATGATGATTTCATGCCCTCTCCTATAGAAAATTAAATTGTTGAAGATGAAGAAGAAGCATAATTTTCCCCATAGTCAATCTGAATGGAAGAAAGTCTCCTTGAAGTGACTCCTTCTCCTGCTGCTCCAGAAGTGTATGAGATATCTGATATCTCATCTCCTCACATGGATTATCTAGAATAATATATTCAAATCATTTTTTTTGAATAAAAACACTCCTTCTATTCTTTGCAAAAATTGTTCAATAATTCTTTAAATTTTGTGCATAGTTTACTGGTGATTGTTTCAGAAAAAGTAGAGAAATTTGATTTCTCTATCTCTAATAATGTTGCTGGTGTGTAGATAAGTAATACCATGGATATTATGGAAATAATATCAGATTATAGGAGTGATCCATTCACTCTCATTAATCTAGAGATTCCAATAAATTCCTACAGAATTGCATGCATCGAAAATCAGAATTTTGAAGAAGGACAAAATTGTGCATCTACCGTATCGATGGAGTACATTTTTGGATCGGATATGAATCTATTTGGATATGATTTATTTTCTGATATGATAATATGTGGTTCATTTTTTAAGATTTAGTATCTTTCATTATTTCTTGTAATAGGTTTCATCAATTTTGGTGTGACAAATCAAGCACCGCAAGTCTCCTTAAATTTTGTTGTTGAGGATTCGATGTTAGTTCTCTCTTATGAGTTTGATGATATTATATTTTTTGAATTATTGGTTATTTTTGAAGAAATATCATATTATGGAGATCAAGCATTCGCTCTCCACTATCCTAGGGATTCTCTACCTTTGGTGACATGCTCATCCCCTCACAGAACTAGTAAAGAGGAAGACATTTTGCATCTTTCTGGACACTTGCTCCTAACACTTGGGGCTGATTTTAAGACTCATGGTTTGATTTTGAAGGATGACATATATCATATTCTTGGGTGTTCCTCACATGTTTCTAATTCTTAATATTTTTTCTCTCTCTTCAGTTGATTTCAGCTACTCTACATGGGTCTAGTTTTCACCGTGCATCTGTTTATATTTCTAATTCAGTTGAGTACATTATTCTTCTTCCAAAGAGGAAGATTCCTCCATAGATAAACATTTTGTTTGGATTCATGGGTTCACCTACACAGAAGAACCAAGATACTGCTGCTGCATAGTTTTGCAAATAGCAGCAAAAATGTTTACAATTTTTTCAAAATTTGTATTTATGCTTATTTTGAGGGGGGGGGGGTTTCCGATAAGGTTTTCCCCTGTTTCCTCGATTGTATTAAGCAGCATTTTTATTCTTGTCTTTTAGATTTTATTTTTTTTACCTATGGACTTTCTACTAGGGCCCACAGTTTTCCAAGTTAGGATTCAGAGGGGGTGTTAGGATTATTAATCTTCCCTTGGTCAAATGTAGATTAGATTAATTAGCCCAACTTAGGAACCTTAATTAATTATTTGGGTCCACTAGTACAATTGGGTACACTTGGCCTAATGGGGAAACATGTACCAATCACTAGGTTGTGGGGAACACTTCTAGAGGTTAACTGCCACTTACTACATGCGCATGCATTAGTTTGGGTGCCTCCTAGACCAATCCCTACATTTTAGGAACCACTGGGAGTCTCGACACCAACCTACTTTAGTTAGTTGGATTTAGTAATAGTCAATATTAGTTAGCCTCCATTTACTTTCAGTTACTTTACAACCAATTAGATAGTGTAATATTTTCATGGCTAATGCATGGCTGCATGTGGAGTAGGCGCCTTTTCCCACCTACCACACTCAGTTGCACTGAGTTAACTAGCTGTCCTTGATTGATTGAATTGTTGGACATCTGGGAGTTGATTTATTGGACTCCAATGTTGATTGAGACACCATGAGTTAGATGGTCAGTTAGATATAGTCACATCTAGTGGATAGATTTGAATCCATCCCTAATTGATTCGAATTATTTTCCTATGTAAACTATTGTAACACTGAATATTCCTATTATGAATGATACCGTAAATTCCTGAGCAATACTTGTTTGTTTCCTGTGTGGTTTATTTTGTTCAGTTTGTATCTTCATTCTCCATTTACTGCAAACAATATTAGAACTATCTACTTGAAGATCTAAATGGCATTGAATTTCTAATAGGATGAAGGATAAGTACGCCATAGTTAGAGAGAGCAGATGATTTCTGATATCCTCCATCAATGATTATATAGGTCACTTTGTTGCGAAGGTATTTACCTCAAAGTTAATGGAGAGGATGTTCCCAACCCAATGTACTATGGGTACAATAGTGATAGTTGAAATTTACACAGAGGGAGTCCAGATCAATTGGTCACAATTTTTGTGGAATGAACTATTGAAATATGATATTGAGTCGTGGGAGGAGGGTAGGACATTTCACTGCTCCTGGTTGTTAATTTTAATTTCCTTCATTTCATGATCTGACCCATCGAACTACCAATGGGTAGATCTTCCAGTGAGCTAAAAAGGAGTGTGATACCAAAACCTTTGGTTCGAAAAGAATAGAAAGGAACAATAGACATAAAATAATATTGATTTTTTTTATGCATGGGGAGGCTATAAGGAACCTGGTAAGGAACATGTGCAGGTTGGATTGCGCCACTGTCAAACGATTTCATCAAGTTGTTAGATTTGATATTGGTGCATGTTAGCACCCTGTAATTTCCATATGGTTGTGGTAGGAAGTCATAGGGGTAACTATTTCAAACCAATCTTTAGACTGCATTCTAGCCAATGCAGTCAGAGAGGGATCTCTCTATGTCACAATAGCATTCACATATACATATAGCTTTGATAAGCATTTAGAAGGCTATATTTATGATGGTAGCATATTTGTTTGTAAATTAAAATAATGAAAGACAGGAAGATATCAAAATCATTGGGTAATGGAGTCATAGTCTAAATCATTCAAGGATATTACAACAAATAATGAACAATGATTTTTCCTTTCGTATTCTGAGGCAAAGTAAATGCAATATTCAGCCAAATAACTTCAAGTAATGGTAGGAGAAAGGAGAATAAGTCCAATGCAGCAAGGGGCACCTATCTATGGATGAATCCCTTGAAAACACCTTTAGCAAAAAAAACAACTAAGGGAAATGACAGAAATGGAGCATCTAACAAGGATGAATTCCATAACAACCATCACAAAAACATAAAAAACTCTACATCTGATGAAAGGAGTGCTTAATAAAAGGAATTCCTTACATACAACTAGAAAGCATTAGCAAAAATATACACATATACACATACAGAAAATGATATAAACATGAAACACACACTGAATATAAACATCGCGATGAATCTCATAAACTCAAAGAAGCATTTTCATTATCACTCCCAAGAAATTTTATAGAGCTACAATCCAAGCACATAGGCCCTCAAAAATATGAAAGTCAAATAAACACTCCAAACCTGTTCTCCTCTGAAGAGGTTGTATTTATAATTCTATGGCTCTCAAGATGAGCCTAGAAACATAGCCTAATTAGGTTACAAAGGGAATCAATGACGAATCAGCATTGTACATTCTGACAGCTATGAAGTGGCGCATTCGCTATGATTTTTATGTAAAATAGGAAATAAGGAAAATCGAGCATGCTTGATAAAATAGGTAATGTGGTGGCTAGGGATCAGGCTCGCTTGACGTGACGATGATGGCGCATGACACCCTCAACAGTTTTCTACTAACTCATCTTGATTTGTTTCTCCTCTTGTCGAGGCATGCAACGTGTATCTGGTCCTCCCAAAACTCTCAACGGTCTTCCACTGCTATGGAGATGACAGTTCCAGCATGGACATTTCTTTCTCTAATTCACGTAGTTTGGTGTGGTTCTTGTAGGAAAATATCTGCAAATGTGCACATGCTTCTTTCCCTCTTTGCACTTTTGGTCCTATGAAATCAATCATGGTTGTATATCTCCACCAAGACCGCTACCTCATGCACCTTCTGGTGCATAGGATGAATTATCCCTGTGACACTTTCTGCTTTTGAATTTTATGTTCATTCCGTGTTTGATAATATTTTTTATCTGTGTTCACAGCTGGAAAGAAGGTTTATGTTCTTTTTGTGTTTGGATTTCTGTCTGGTATCCTCTATATCTCTTGGTAACACTATTAGTTTTGCATACCTCGAGAAGACAGTTATCTTTATCAACAGTACTAAATCCTTGATGGACTTGTCATTCTTGTCTTCTTCTGTATGCTTGTACTGCTCAATAGGGTAGGACATAGGGGTAGAATGTAGGAACTGAAGGAGTTACTGGGAACACCAATGTTCCTTGTATGTATTCCAAACTTTAGTCCTCAATTCAACCCATGTTTGTCCTTCTTCCCTTCATAATTTCCTTAAGAATTTCCCGTGAATGAGTACACAATCTCTGGGTAATCCTAACAGCCCATGGTCATCCCTCATGCCAGCAAGGGGTCTATATGCATGTTGGGTACAATGCTGGTGAGATCCTTCATCCTCTACCTAGACTAGATCCTTCCTCAAGGGTATGTCAGTGCAACACATATTTGGACTCGTCGTGACCTTAATTAGAGTTAGAAATTTGCAGTAAGCATGGTAATGACATAGACCTTTGATCCATTCTTCGCCAATCTGAGCATTCATTCAGACCGGCCATTCTTAGCAATGGAAACTATGCACTATGGTAATTAAGCCCACGGCCTCATATAGAGGCTTCGATGAGATATCCTTTGGGCCGTGAGATCTTAGCAATGCTTCCACAGTGGTGTTGCAATTTTTTAGGACAATATTTCTCTTACCAAAATCATAAGGTCTTCCTAATGTAATAAACATCTTTACCTCGATGGCTAGAGCTGCTTTTGCATGAAGGCCCATAAGTGTTTGAATTTCCAAGAAATACCCATTGGTCAATAAAACACATCAAACAATAAGCTTCCCAAGAAGAATAGTCATTACAGATTCTATATCAGGACCCCCAAGACCCTTAGCAGAACAATAGTTAGTCATCCTTGTTCTTCACCAGTATTCACTCACTCAATAACTTATAATGGCTCTGACTGTGGCATTATAATGAGCTAGGTGGTTACTGAATCATCACTAGTGGTTGAGTTCAAACATGAGTCCATCAAATCCTCACACACGCCATCATCAAGTAGCATAATGACAACATGAATGGTCACGCAGGCTCTGGATTTGATTCCTTATGTGGAGGTGCCAACTATGCTGCCCCTTTCTATTTTTACGTCATGATATTGATGGAAGAAGTGACTCTCAGCCTCACCTACAATCAACTTTAAGTTGTCTCATGGTTTATGGACTTGATATTTGTCACTTCAGCAATCCCTCCTTATGATGGTATTGTTGGGGCTCGGACCCTAAGGGTCCTTAGTTTTGGTAACTCCGTGGTTTTTGTGGAAGTGTAAGTGGAGTTATGACCTAAAATTGTCTTAGGAGTGTCGTGGGTGGGTCGAAACCCCTTTTTGTAATTAACCCTTGGTATAAATCCAGGGTTAGGGTTTTGGGCACCCATGGTTTAAGGCCATGGTTTTGTAACAGTGTGCTATATAAATAGGCACTTATGTAAAGAAGTAGGGTTAGGTATTTAATGATTATATTACGAAGCTATTGTAATGCAAAGATAAGATATTGCATAAGGGTTTTTGTAAGAAGGTTAAGTCCCAGCTGTGTGCATGGACGACCTCTGCAACTATGTGCGCAGAGGGGTTTTTGGTAAAAAGGAATATTTGCAGCTGTGTGCGCAGAGGCCTACTGCTGTGTGCGCGGATTTGAGGACTGAAAGGATATGCAACTGAGTGCGCAGATCAGAACTGTCGTTTTAGTTGTAAAGAATTGAATAAAACGTAGTTCTATGGACGTAACCCCTACACTGGGGGTGAACCACGTTACATCTGGTGTTGTGGTTCATTTGTGTTGATTTGTTATTATATTTTATGCACTGCTAAGTAAATAACTAATAAAGTAAGATTGTTGTTAATAACTAGCTTCGCTGTGAATTCCCAAATAAGGGCTGTGCAAGTAACTGTTTGTTTATCTAACCACGAAGCTACATATTTGATAATAGAAGCATTGTGTTAAGTAATTATTAATAGTTAAAGACTAAAGGTACAGTAAGATTCTCTCTTCTGCTTGCAGAAACCTGATTCTGTGGCCCCCATAGTTGTTTCGGGTTAGACTGTAGCCTTTTTGCAGGCTGCTACCGAAAGGGCCAACACTGTGGGTCTTTTGTTGGTGCGAAGTTAAAGGTAAAGCCCGGGTCTACCCAGTTAGCCCAACAAATTGGTTCCGTTGCTGAGTGAACTCAGTATCTGTTGAAGAGGGATCTACGTCGTACCTCGAGGGCTATGTTTTGGCGACCCTCTGTAAAAGAAATTGGCGATTGGATCGAAGCAACCTATTTGAAGTTTGCAGAATAGGAAAATAAAGATCCCCGTCGTAGCACGGATTTTTTTTTGCAAAGGTACATCTTTTCCGATGTTCATGAAATTTTCTTTGGTACTATACACATAGAGTTGCACCAGTGGTTATCCAGGTTAACAAAAAGGAGGACGAACTTCCAAGAAAACCAGTTTCCTCCCTGGACCCCCGCAAGAATCGCTATCTTGAAAAGAGTGAACAACGCGATCTCGCGAGCCGTGGATTTCTGGACTGCGCGAAATCTCGAAGCATTTGTGACGGAGTTCGCCATCAACACAAGTACCTCCTTTAGCGAAGCTGAACGACAATTTTTCAAAGGACCAAGGGGTAAGTACTTGAACCTATTTAGTTTGAATATTAAAATACTATTGGCTGAAAAAGGAATCTTGCTTATAGAATCAGATTGTTAGATCTAGTATTGCTAACCTATGATTGGAAGTGACTGGGACTTCGACGAGCAAAGTGGTTTGCTGCGAAGTGGCAAAAGATATAAGAGAGATCTTGGCCCCTCTACTGAGTATACCCCTTTAAGCTCTGAAGCCTTTGAGTCTGCCGAAGCCCCCGTTGTTAGAAACCCTCCTATAACCCTGCAGCAGAGACCTATTATCCCCGAGAACCTGTCGCAGTCTGAAAGTAACCCTAGCCCGAGTACCCCTGTCACAAGTCAGTATTCCCCAGCTAGTTCAAACCCTTCCTCCCCTCCTAGATCCCAGATGGCCCATGTTCATGATGACATCAAACTACCATTTTTTAAAGGAACTGGGTTAGAAGATCCAGAACAGTTCTGGTTTCTATGCGAAGCTGTGTGGACCGTGAAGAACATTACGGACATAGATGTTCGACGAGCGCAGCTGATTACTTCTTTCAGAGACCGAGCCCTAACTTGGTTTATGAAGTTTGCTAGCACGCAGAATCCTGTCTTGGCTGACATCAAAGCATCACTGATCCGAGAATTTAAGAAACCTAAATCAGAGTCACAGTGCATCACTGAGTTAAAAGAGATTCAGTAGCGGCGAGGTGAATCTATGTGGGACTTTGATCAGAGATTCAAAGTTCTACTTGACCAAGTTAGCTTCACAATTGGACCAGCACAACATAAGGAGTGGTTTATTGCAACATTATTACCTCACATCAGAGCTCCACTCATGCAGCAAAAGGTTGCTGATCAGCAAGAGGCCTTAGAGATTGCCATAAAGCTTGAAACTGCACCTGTCGAAGATAATTCTGGCATAGCTCAAATTCAAGCACAGCTCATGGAGATGGCTTTAGAACTTTGCGACATGAAAAAAGGGAAATCCACCCACAAAGAGGTATGGTGTATACGTTGTCGAACAGAAGGCCACGACAAGGACCAGTGTCCGGCGCTGAGAAACTATCTGAATACTGGCGCACCAAACCCGCTGAATCCTAGTGTTCTGTACTGTGATATTTGTCGAACTACTGGCCAGCATCGACTGGAATACTGCTATCTGTTACAGAGGTATGTTCAAGTCCCGAAGAACCCTTACTGTAAATTCTGTAAGTCAGTAGGCCACAATGAAGATGAATGTCGCAGCTTCGACTTTATGAGGGAGCAGACCTACGACACTTATAGGATCTACCCGAATGCACAAGGCAATGATGGATATGGTTACCGAGGTGGTCGAGGTAGTTTTAGAGGCCATGGTCATGGTATTCCTGGAGGAGGTCGAGGTCAATTTATTTGCTATAACTGCAATCAGGCAGGACATCTAGCTCGAGACTGTCAAAACCCAACTACGACATGCCGATACTGCAGAGCAGTCGATCATGTCATCGAGCAGTGCCCACAGTTGCTAGCCAAAATCCAAGAAAGGAACAGCAAACCTAGTCTGAGTGTCCAGTTGATTGCTGTTGAGGCACGACCAATCCCAGCTGTAAATGTTGTTACAACAAGTGGAGTTACGACAGATGCGCAGTGTCGGGCGAAGCAGCCTGACGAAGCTTGGGTTTGCAAGGCTGTAGAGAAGACTCTAGCATTTGATGTTCGACGAGAAAAAGAAACTTTTTTGGAAGCCAGACAAGACTTTGCTGATCCATATTTTCCAGCAGCAAACAAGTAGCATCAGCAGCTGCAATCCCAAGAAGACTCACAAGGCCAAGTAAGTACTCTGTCATCATTTTTACAGAGTTGCATCAAATTGTTAAGAAATCAGAATGCCTTAAATGAGTTACAAAAAGTTATTCAGTCTTGCGAACCTCAGCAAAGTCCTGGTAAGGAAAAAGCTGTCAGTAGAATTAGAAGGACTGGAAGAGAGATGAGACTACATGCTCAGATAGGAGACTATGACATGAAGGATATTATTTTAGATCTGGGTTCAGAAGTCAATATCTTAACTAAACAGACATGGGAACAAATGGGAAATCCCACCCTTGACTGTTCCCCTATCCAATTGAGATTAGCCAATCAGCAGAGGATTCTGCCTTTAGGAAGATTCCCTAGAGTACCAGTGGATATAGATGGAGTCAATACTATAGCATATTTTGAAGTTATTGAGATCATTGATGACAGTAACCCCTATCCAGCTTTGCTAGGAATTGAGTGGGCAATAGATAGTGATGCGGTTATCAATCTTAAAAATAGACAAATGACTTTTGAAGGGAAGGGATTGAGGGCTATACTACCATTGGATCCTTCTCAAGGAGAAAGACATACGGATCCAGTCAGAGAGGAAGATCAGGATATTCTGGACCACATCTATAATATCACAGCTAAAGAAGAAGATTATGTCGAGCCTAATGCCTACGGTGTAATGGATTGGCAATGTGATATCTCCTGCATGTCTGATTCAAATGATGGTCTAGAGAATTGGCAGAATCAACTATACGAGCTACATGGCCATCGGTGCACACGAATTACCAAATCTCTTAGATGCCTTAGTGCATAGGCCATAGATTTGCCTACATATGATGGGTTGAGAGACCCAGGAAAATTTATTTCGTAGTTCTCAGAACAAGTGCCAGAATCACAGAGAATGCAGACTCTGGAAGCAGCATTAAGAGCTACAGCAGCGAGATGGTGGAATGGCCACAGGAAGTATATTCACAGTTGGGAAGCTTGCCAGAAATTTCTACGCCTCAGATTCATAGACCAATCTCAAGAGGTGAGAAGCAAGTTCAATGGGCAGAATAGTCCTCAGGAACATTTGAAGCAATGTTATGTAGCATGGGAACATGTACCTTGCGAGGAATGGGTGCATAAGTTTGTGCAGACTTTGGAACCTATAGAAAAAAATTGGTATACGGAGGTTGAACTCCGACACGGTACTGTAAGTTGGGATGATCTTGTTGATATTTTTATGCTTACATTTTCTATTAACGAAGTTTTTCCTGCTTTAGATGTAGCTGTTAGATTGATCCGTGCTGAGATATTTGATGACCAAGAAATAGGGGAATACCAAACAGATTGGGAAGCACAAGAAGCTACTGCAGTTGAATGTTACAACCTCGCAATTGACGAGGATGACGATCCACGTAACATTAACATTCCTGAGTCAGAAGGAAACTGCGAAGTATGCAGACCAGTGGTCGAAGCACCTGAAGTGACTTAGCCCCTGAAGACGCAGGCCGTAAACATTGGGTCAGAGGAAAATCCCAAGTATGCTACAATTGGAGATTATTGGGATGGGGTGATTCCATCAAGATGGGTAACACTTTTTGGCCAAATTTGGCGATGAAAACCTGATTTTTAACTCATGTGCTAGATAGAAGCCCTCAAAACGCATATATGCCATGTGAATTTTGACTTGCAGTAAAAAACAAATTCTAGAATATTATGTTGGCTTCATAGTGATATTTTAAAAAAAATATTCCGATGTCATTTAATGTGTGAATTTTTGCATTTAATGAACTGTGTGACCTTAAAAATTTGAAGAAGCTAATAAGTGGCTCGTGTC
>LPNX010958431.1:1464-21224 GCA_001517045.1 Pseudotsuga menziesii
AATTTTGGATATGATCCCATGCTTTGATCACATAGAATTTATTGCAATTCCTAGAGAACTTAATGATAAGGCAGATAGACTTACAGTTGCTGCTTCCACCCTTCAGAGACCACCAGAGTTAGTAGATGAAGAAGTTAAAATGGAAGTTATCTTCAGGCCTTCAGTTCCAGATAATGTAGATAATTGGCAGGTCTTTGATGATGATAAACAAGTGATTAAGTTTTTGAGTAATATAGGAGAATTTGCTGACTTTCACATTAGTGAAGAGGAAGAAGGTTGTTATTATGCAGAAGAAACTCAAAAGCTTAATCCATCCCCTAGGAAAGTTGTGTCTTTAGAAAGGGCATTTGATAGAGAAGATGGCCATAAACCTAAAGAAGAATCAGGTACAAAGCCAAGTGATTACATAGAGGTAAACATAGGCACAAAGGAAGAACCTAGGATGGTTAAAATTGGGAAATCAACACCCAAAGATGAAAGAGAACAAATTATTAATTTACTAAGGGAATATAGGGATGTTTTGGCCTTCACATATGATGAGCTTAAAGTATATATGGAAGATGTGATTCAGCACACTATTCCACTTAAAGAAGAAACCAAACCATTTAGACAGAAACTTAGGCAAATAAATCCTAAGTTGGCCCCCTTAGTACAACAAGAACTTCAAAAGATGTTGAAAGCTGGAATAATATCCCATACTAGACATTCTGCTTGGTGCTCCAATTTGGTGGTGGTTAGAAAGAAGAATGGTCAAATCAGGTTGTGTGTGGACTTCAGAAATCTAAATATTGTGTACAAGAAAGATAATTATCCCCTCCCTAAAATGGAAACCTTATTGCAAAGAGTAACAGGATCTGGTATGATTTCAATGCTTGATGGTTTTTCTGGTTATAACCAAGTCAGAGTCAAAGAAGAAGATATGCATAAAACAACTTTTACAACTCCTTGGGGAACCTTTGAATATATAAGAATGCCTTTCGGTTTGTCTAATGCTGGAACTACTTTTCAAAGAGCAATGGACTATGCTTTCAGAGGTTTAATTGGGAAAATTATTGAAATTTATCAGGATGATCTAACGGTTTTTTCTAAGGATGGGAAAAGTCACATAGGGCATTTAAAACAAGTTTTTGAAAGATGCAAATAATTTGGGATCTCGTTAAATCCAGCTAAGTCAGTTTTTGGGGTTACCGAGGGAAAATTGCTGGGTCACATAATTTGCAAAGAAGGTGTCAAAATAGATCCAGAAAGAATTGCAGCCATTGCTAAACTCCCCTTGCCTAATACAAAGAAAGGCCTCCAATCTTTCTTTGGTACAATTAATTTCCTTAGGAGATTTATTCCTAATCTAGCAGAAGTAACTAAGCCTTTGAATAAGTTTCTTAGAAATGATGTCAAGTTTCAATGGGATGAAATAGGAAAAAGAGCTTTCCAACAAATAAAAGATGCATGTGGCCAAGCTCCCGTATTAGTCAGTCCAGATTACACTAAAGAATTCTATCTTTTCTCCTTTGCATCTGAAGACACCATTGCTGGTGTTTTATTACAGAAAAATGACCAAGGTCAAGAACAACCCATAGCATACATGAGCAAAATCTTAAGAGATTTAGAATTAAAGTATCATATAATAGAAAAACAGGCTTATGCCTTGGTAAAATCTCTTAAGCATTTCAGGATTTTCAAGGGTATGCCAAAATAATTGGGTATGTTCCTAGTACAGCAATTAAAGATGTGTTAACTCAAGAAGAAGGCCTAGGTCCAAGAAGTAGATGGGTTGCTAAAATTCAGGAGTATGATTTAGAAATCAGGACCACTAAATTAATCAAAGGACAAGGATTAGCTAAGATGTTGACAGAAAGTAATGAGAAGGCTTTAGGTTTGATTGATCACAATATGGTTTGTGAGATTGGTGTTCCAGAGTCATCCCCGGATTTTCTAAAGCTTGAGCAAGTTGAATGGTATTCTGAGATTATTTTTTATCTTAAAAACTTGACTTGCCCAAGCCACCTTATTGGTCATAAGAGAAGAGCCTTAAGGCTCAAAGCATCCAAGTATATCTTAATTAAAGATGGTTTAGGATGGAGGAATCCAGATGGGATCATCCTTAGATGTGTGGACAAGAATGAATCTAAAAAACTAATGGATGACTTTCATAATGGTTTTTGTGGTGGTCACTTTGCTGCTAGAACCACCACCCATAAAATTCTTAGAGCTGTATATTATTGGCCCACCATCTTTTCAGATGTGCATCAGTTTGTGAGAAAATGTGAGCCTTGTCAATTATTCACTGGAAAACAGAAGTTAGTTGCCCTTCCCCTTCAGCCAGTTGTTGTAGAAGCACCTTTTCAGCAGTGGGGTTTAGACTTCATAGGGAAGTTTAAGGATAATTCAAGTAATGGTTTTTCATGGATTATAACAGCTACAGATTACTTCACTAAATGGGTAGAGGCCATTCCCACTAAAACTGCAAATGAAAAAGTAATCATGGATTTTCTTGAAGATAGGATAATAACAAGATTTGGAGTGCCTTCAAAGATAGTAACAGATAATGCTAAGGCCTTTTGTTCAGCAGAAATGTCTGCATTTTGTTTGAAGTATGGCATAGTTTTATCTCATGCATCAGATTATTATCCTCAAGGAAATGGTCAAGCAGAGTCTAGTAACAAAAACTTAATGACCATAGTCAAGAAAATTGTTGGGGAAAACAAAAGGTCTTGGGATAGTAAAATAAAGCATGCTTTATGGGCTGATAGAATAACAAAGAAAGCATCTACAAGCAAGAGTCTTTTTGAGTTGGTATATGGTGTAGAAGCACAGCTCCCAGTTCACCTTACCCTGCCCGTGTATTAGTTGCTCCAAGAGTTTGACATAGAAGAGTCTGCACTTCAAAACAGAATAAATCAGTTAGTAGAGTTGGATGAAATAAGGAGAAAAGCTTATGATCAGAACTTCAAAAGTCAAGTAAAGACAAAGAGAGCCTTTGACAAGTCAGCTAGACAGAGAGACTTCAAAGTAGGGGATACAGTTTTCCTATGGGACAAAGGCAGAGAAAAGCCAGGGAAGCATGGGAAATTTGACAGCCTATGATTAGGCCCTTATGTGATCAGATCAGTTGCAGGTCCAAATTCTTTCAACCTAAGTCACTTGGATTGTGAGCCATTGAACATTCCAAGGAATGGTCAACAACTCAAGTTTTATTACACATAGAGTCAGCATGGTGTCTAAAGGGACACCCTTTGTAACGTATCTCTAACCCTTTTCCCTTGCATTTCTTTAAAGTTTTGTATTATTTCATTTGTTTATTATTTATGCATATATGTATAGCGATTTCATTTATTTATATTGTTTATTGTTTATTTATTGGTTTTGTTGGAGGTCTTATGTTGGTTATTGGTGAGAAATTTGTGGTTGCATGATTCTGGAGTTCTCATATGCTCTCCGATGATCGAACACATGTCCCCTAGTTGGAGCCAGATGTTTCCCACCTATTTCGACTAGGTGGAAACTTCATGTACATGAAGATGTACAAAATTGTACAAATTGTACTTTGGAAAAATTTGAGGATTTTTCGCTTCTGCATGGCAATTGCCCCTTTGTAAAACGAAATGTCCGCTCCCCTGCATGGGAAAATTAATGTAATTTCATGTGCTAGTATGGGTCATATGATATGGATGCCACACCATGGAACTGGTTGTTAGGGAAGTCCCCTCATCGAGTGTTTTTTCCCTTTCCAATTAATCTTGTTGTTTAAACGATTTTAATTGGTTTGGTTTTTCACTCAAAATCCTCCAAAGTGGTGACGGACGTTCTAACAGTCAAGTCCATGAGGTGGCTAACGCTTCAAAATGTTATTCATGACCATGCTAGACATTTGTATAGAGTCTTGCAGAGTTTCGTTATGTTGTTGTATTTTTATTTATTTTTCTAGTTAATTAATTTCACCCCTTTGTGGTTAATTAACTCAGTTTTGATGTAATAATGTAATTGCTCAAGCACTGACATTTTGTAATAGGAGCTATGAATGCAAAGTAAATTGCTATGAAACCCCCTAAGCCACTGCTTCGAGTCCCATGTCATTTAGACAAGTGGTTGAGGAGATAGACCATTTTTGGCTAAGCAAGGTCTATTTTTCCTAGGGAATTAATTAATTTCCCTAAGTCAAAAATTCATATTATTTGATTTTGAAGTAAAAAATCAAATAATGCCATGGTAATTTTGTTTGGGGGTTGCTAAGCCTAGGAAAATTTGTTTCAAATTTTTCCACCCCCCATGGCCAAGATATGATTTTTTCAAGATTATTTTTTAATTTTTCCTAAGTCAAAATTGGGAAAATTTAAAAATTAAATTGAAAAATTAAATCTAAGGTGAATATTTATTTAGCCTAAGTCTGAAGGTTAAATGTTTATTTTGGAGCAAAGGCTAAAGTCAAAGCCAAATCTAAAGGGGGCGTCCAAGTTTAAACCCTCACTAAAGGGGGGGTCCAAGTTTAAACCCTCACTATAATGATGGCGCCACATATAGAAGGGGGCGTCAATATTTAGAGGGCGTTACCACATTAAGATGAAGGGCGCTAGATTAAAAGGTGAAGGCGCTACATTTGGGGAGGCGTCACTACATTTGGAGGGGCGCTAATATTAAGAGGGGCGCTACATGCATTTAGAAAGGCGCCAACTTAGAGGAGGGCGCCAACATTTAGTGGAAGACACTACATTTGGAGGAGGGCGCCTAGCCTATGGGCCCACTCCAAAACCCTAAAAGAAATCTAAGGGAGCATCTTGGTCAAAAGCCCTAGATCTAAGGGTGTGGATTAATTGAGGCATGGATCAAGCATCCAAGCCATTGATTGAAAAGGGTGCAAAGTCAAATACCTAGATCTAGTGGTGGAGATTTAATCTTGGCCGTTGATCTTCAAGGGGTTGGGGTTGCTCCTCAACTATATAATGAGGGTCTCACTCCCTCATTTCATCAACTTCTCTCATGCTATTGTTATGCTGCTGAAATCTTTCCTTATTCTCCTCTCATATTCTCTCAAGCATTTGGCCCAAGCCTTACTATTGTTGTATTGAATATTGCCCTAGTTGGGCTGTAATAGAAGAAAGCTTTGGAGGCAAACTGTTGGTGTGGATATTCTCATTTCATGCTTGGATTAGTGAGGTAACCTTGTAAATTTTTCAATTATTGTTGTACTTGTTTAGTTTGGAAGCTCTCCACAAAGTATTTTGTGGAGAGACTTGTAGGTAGAAGTATTTCTATCTTCATTTGTGAGTAGATTAGTAAGATTCTACAAAGTATTTTGTAGGATTTATTTTTGTGCTCATCTCCTTGCTTGCTTGTGCAGTTCTAATAGATTTGTTTTGCAGGGATCCAAAGCTAAGAAAGGCTCCTCCAAGGGTTCTTTTTTCAAAATTTCATTTCAGCCATTTTTCTTTTTCTATCTTGAAATTGGGTTTTATTCACTGTATAGTGAATATAACCCTTGTTTTAGGGCTCTCACCCAATATATATTAGTATAAGGTTTTAAATCTGCTGTTTATAAGTCATTTTCAGCCTAAAAACGTTCATTTTTAACCATTAAAATTTCAGTTTCTCCATTTTTAAAGTTCAGATTTTGCTGTAAATTTTCTGGGTTTTACACTAGTTTATGCTAACTTTCTGTTTTAGTTTTCTGCAGTAATTTTCAGCAAGTAAAGTTGTTGGTTTTTTGCAGGTTTATGCATAGAAAGAGGGGGTTATGCTGCCCTAAATTTCCTAGAAAAAATCCAGAAAAATTTGGTCCAAAAGAGGCCCTAAACTACACTTCTTCTCTCTCTTCTATAACATTGTAAACCCCAAATGAGAAGTTCTTTTTGGGGTATTCTCTGCTGTAAATCTGTATATGAGTAGTGTATAGATAGCTGCTTAGATTTATTTTATTGCAAGTTATTTTTCTGTTTACCCACCTATCTCTGTGACAGACCACCATCTCTGTTACAGAGATTGTTGTGTGGTTAAGATAATCAGTTTTATTTTTCTGTTCACCCACTATCTCTGTTACAGACCACCATCTCTGTAACAGAGATTGTTGTGCGGTTAGGCATTGCTTAGCTAATAGCATTTTTCTTTTCAAAGTAGTTAATTTTATTTTTTGTTAAAGGGGTAATCATACAACCCACCTATCCGGTGTATCCTCTGTCCACTTGTCATCTCCCTTTAGGGACTTCAATTTGGGTATGAAAAGCAGGAAAAGTGGGGGCTTAGTTTAATTAAAATAACACTCTTTTTTCTGCTACAAACCCTCACACTTTATTTTTTTTTCAGTCCAAGATCAAGTACCAGCATCTCCCATAAGGGATACCGCTTGGTTGATCCTATTGATATTTTAAAATTAACCTTGCATGCTAATCACCAAGATTAAAATCAACCCCTAAAATTAACCAACAACAACTTCACTAGCCCCTGTTCCTCTACTCGGTTATCACCCTTCGGGGTACTCACGAGATACGACAGGGGATAGAGGAGTCTTAGTTTAATAGGCATCCATCTAGCTGTTTTTCCTGTTGATTAAAAACAGTGACTCGGAGGCGATTTGGGGTAGAAGACCGTGGGGGGTCTCTAGGCGTTCTACGTCCTCCTTGTTGAGCACCGAGGCATTGGGGTTTGACCTGGGAGCTACGGGTGGGCTTTGCTCCCACTTTGTTGAGCGCACCAGCATTCCTTCTTTGACTTGAGAAGTACTAGATTGGGTTAGTCACACCACCGGTTCGAAAACTAAACTTCAAGAGGAAAAACATTAATAAAATCTACCTAAAATAAACCAAGAGACATTGCAAAACCGGTTCTATAACATTTTTTTTTAGCGCACTTCCACTCCAGCATTGCAATCCAACACTTTACTTTCAGTCTCTTTTTAGTTTCATTTACTTTCAGTTCTGCAATTGTTTATGTGGTGAATGCTTAACGTTTGTTTACTTGCTTCAAGTAATTCAACTTAAAAGTCTTTCCATTTTTCATTTACTGTTGGTTTGATAAATTTCATTTAAGGCATTTTCCTTCTGATATCTCTTGTCTAGAACTTGTAAATCTGGTTCATATTTGTCTAAACTGTAATTATTTTACTGGTTCCTTTGTTTATACTGATAAATTTAGATCATCTGTACATTGCTTAGATATCTTGATTCATCATTGTATCATTTATTTGTTTATTCATCTCATTTGTTGGACAACTTAACCTGTGGGATAATTAACTTAGACTGCATCCATTGAAAGTTGCATTCTCTGACTCCATTCTTTAGGCACTGGTTATAAATAAAAGGATTGACTGTCATTTAAATATTGCATCTTGCATTGGTTTGATTGTCATCTCTCAAAACCTTAGCCTCAATCTTAATAAAAGATCCCTTTAACTAATAGTTAATAAATCTGGAACTTAGTCTTTCCGTAGGGACTACCCCCCTTGGCTCTGTTGGGATCTTGCCTAAACGGAGGAGTTGTGGACTGTGGTGACAGTGGTCCCCAGCGCTCGCTTTCCCCCAAGGACACACATAGCAGGTTGTGACTTTCCTGTGTCTTAAAGTGTGAATTAGGCGGCAACACACCCCATAAATGCTCCATGTTTATCAACACCCTAGTCCTACGCATCATGGAAACAACACTACCCAACAGTAGATGTGCATAAAATAAATGCAGAAAATAACATACTGAAAGTAAACGTTGAAATGTAAACGGGGAAGTAAATGTTGAAAATAAAACATCTATATAAGAACTGTCAAGTTGTTTCAGGGAGACTCAAACTAAAGAAGGGCCAGACTCAAAGGCCTAGGAGACTCGGACATAAAACAAAAAGACTCAAAGACTCGGGATGATGCAACACTGAAAACTCAATCCTACTGCTGAAAAAAGCTTTTTTAAAATCATACCTGTCCTACTCTAATTGATCAGACAAGTGCTAAGTAAAATCATAGATCTAATGTAACCATTCGCTGAATGTATCGAATTGTCTTTCTTTACAGTTAATGATACAACAAATCAAAGATGGCTTGTAAGTAATGTGAATGAAAATTGAAGTCGTTTTAACTTATTGTTTGAATATCAATCAAAGACAAGGGTAAGGAGAAATGAAATCATGCCAGGGATGAGATTGACTATTGCACACTTCTTCCATCCAAAGATCAATAGGATCATAAAATTTATGCAAGTTTAAATTTGATGAAAGAAAAGAATACAACATACGATTCACCCTTCCTAGGTTGTCATTGTTTCCCCTATCTTTATGGCTAGTACAGTCTATCATATTCATATTATGATCAATGATGAAACAAGATGAGGATGTGTTAGAGATTAATAAACCGGAAATTGACACCAACCCCATTTGTTGTTTAAATATTGAGAAAATATGGAATTGATCTTTATAGAGTTTTTCAATCATCCAATCAAAGGAATTAGCAAAATTGAAAGAATTATGCACCAAGAATGACTGAATAAGGAGATTAAATGCTTTACCATTGACCACTTGGCACTCTTGAGACTCTTTACTGAAAATTTCGCAAGTTAAAACTTGATTGGAACATGAACCCATTCTACAAGAGGACTTTAAAAGTTGGGATGGGAGGGTGGATTGAAAATATGTATCCTCCTTTATAATAATTGATCTTGGAATCTAAGAGGGAAAGGTTTTTAAATTAATAACACTCAAATTTCAGAATAGGGAGCAAGTCCACATTGTGAGAATAAGAAAGGACCGTTTTATCGAGATTGATGAATTACTGAGGGATATTATCAAAATTAAGTGAACCATTCCTTGAGGATTCTTTGCAAATAAGTGGACATCTCGAGGGTTGTAACAAAGAACACTCTTGATTAGACTCACTCGTAAGCAAATGTTCTTTGTTAGATTTTTCATTATACTCATTCATTTGGCAAGAAGGTAAATTGATGAGATCATTTTTAGGTTCATTATCATCCTCACACATTTTTATAATTGACTCCTCAAATGAAATTTGATTATCAATTCGATCTTCTTCTTTTTGAATAATATGACTAGGATTAGATTTAGAATTTTGATCAATTGAACATTGATTCAAAATTTCATCAACCAAACAATGATCGTGGAATTGCTCTTTAGAAAGATCTTCGATAGACTCAAAGATAGAATGTTCAACTTTGGAGTCTTCTTTATGATGATCAATGAGCTCCCCTTCATGAGTCAGATCTAGCTCTATGTCTTCTTCAGGTAATGATGACAAAGTATCCCGTATGATTCGATTAATTTCATGTTCAATTTCATCTTAAGGTCTATCATGGTTATTCCTAAGATACTCTGTGACATTTCTATTGATTGATGGCTCATTCATAAACTTAATCAGAGGCGCACTCACCATTAGCTCAGGGGAGGAGAAATCGAATTGATAAGGACAATCATTACTTATATCATCGTCATAATCCCGATCATCTTCATCAAATTTATCCTCAATATCACAATCATTGTTTGACTGAGGCTTTGAAGGTTCATTAATGGTCTCACCCCATTTATTTTTTAATAAATCAGTAAGCATATCATAACCAGTGACAGATCTTGGTGCTAAATGACCAAACCATAAACAAGCATCCCCATTTAAGGATTCACCAAGGACTTGCATGTAAACATATTCATCATCTGCACCTCTAACTTCCATATGATCCCAAAGCATTTGAAAATGATCTTCAATAGATGTGGCATTGTTTCCATAGAAACGAGGAAGCTTTTTAATGTAATCCTTAGGCATAGAATGAGGCACCCCATCTATTTCAGAAAAGTCAAAAGGAGATAACTTAGCTTGTGTTCTAACTACTCGGGATTCTATGCATGGGATTTGATGCTTACTAATCAGCTCAATATAATTTATTGGGGATACTGCATCATAGGAATTAGGAAACTAGTGGGAATGATAAGGATCGTGATAGTTAGGCTCGTACCCATAATTATACCAAGAATTTGACCTCCATCTATTCCTTTCCTCCTTTTTCTCTTTAAGCTTAGTTATAGTTTTATTTAATTCTTCAATGGATCGGAGAAATACGTTCGAGTTCATTATGGTTTGTGAGATGGGTTTGCTTCTCAATGGATTCGTGTTGTGTAGTTTCCAGGTGAGATACTAAATTAACTCATCGAAAGATATGTCGTTGGGGAAGTATGATGCGAGAAGAAAACAAGTGAATGTAAAATTAGGCAAAGGACAATTCATTCACTTAACTTAATCTGGATGCGATATGATTCGGAAGATAAGAGTGAAGTACTACTCGCAGACACCGGAGGTAAGCCTCTACTTCCTCGACAATGGCACCAAAAATATGTTATCACACAAAGTGTAGCTACACACTTGAGATATCCTATCAGGTACAATAAAGGTAAGGTAGCTAATCGGTGACACTGCAAGGGCCTCATCCACTACAGGTAAAGGGTAGTTGTCACATCGGACGGGCTCTTGTCACTTTAGATCAATAAGGAGAATGATAAAGGGGGAGACCCTACTAGCCTAAGAGGTCTAGCACACCTACTCAGAACACTCCTAGGGTTTCGTAATGGATCAAAGAGGAGAGGTAATGAGCGGATAAGACTAGATCTATGGATTAAGTGTGGTTTAAAAGTTAGGGCCAAGTTGGGGAGGCTTTAATAAAGGTAGGAAATAACCCAACTTGATTGAGATTGTACCACAAATAGTTTAAGGAAATAAATCTAGTGAGATCTAGCCAAAAGAATGAAAACCCGAAAGGGGCCCACCTAGGGTTTTAGCATAAGTGGACAAAGTGGACCCAAAAGAGTAGACCAGGACATGAGATAACTATATCGGGATGCTTGAGTATGGGATCTATGATTTTGAGGCGGGTCCAAGCATACCCATCTGACAGATCTGAAGGAATGGCCACCCACACAAGAGGGGCGCCCCCACCTAGAGTGACTAGTGCTAGATCCTAGGGCAAATGGAGTCAGATTAACGTGAAACTTGAGACCTAGGGTTTATTCATTAATCTCCAAGTGGGTTTTGATGGCCTTCATAAAATACTCACTGGATCTATCAGATCTACAAAACTAGGGTTTTAAAAGAGGGTTTGAATGGACCAATAGATAAAATGACTGAAGAACAATACTAATCTTGCAGATCGTACTTGAAAATACTTGCGGTCGCCTTAAATGTATATGATAATTTCACTTAGTTACAATTTCGAGTGATATTCAGCATGCAATGAAGGAAAAATGCCCAAGTGAGGAAGTGTGCCCCCTCTTCTCCACCTGCGAAATTAATCTACCGAAGTCAGAATTGTTCACCAATGAAAAAGATAAGCTACGTACGACATCCATAGAGAAATATTCAATGCACAAAGTAACAATTGATCACTCCTTGAACATGAGACGATTTGGATGAAAGATGATCCGAGTTGCCCTAGCAATCTCCTCCTCCAATTTGCTAGCTACAAAATGATGGGTACGACCCCCACGGAAAAATAATGTTTGCATACAAGATCCACTGAAATGTCCAAGCAAGAGGCATAGCAATCACATCCACGACATTCATGAAGCTTCCAATAGTTTCTACAAAAGTTTTCTTGTATTCAATATTCTCATAGCCAAAAGTCCCTTTATAAATGAGAGAGCATCTCAATATGTAGATCTTTCAAATATATAATACCTAGATGTGAAAAGATCAAGGGTCAATATAATAAGATAAAATCATCCTAATCTACGACTAAGATTAGTCGGATACATCTCAAATGGATCAACTCACAAATAGAAGGGGGTGCATCATTATAAATGCCCTGATGAGGGGCACACCACATAAAATATGACTAATGACCACAAAGTAGCACATGGTGGGGCTAGTAGCTTATGTTATCCTTCACTAGCATGGCCCCATGGCACAATAATAAGATGTGGTGGTAAATAAAATAAAGGAGTGATAAAAATCACTAGGGGATCTCCCTCAAAATACATCAAAACACCCTCAAACTACATAAATCAAGGATGTGTGGACTTCGAGTGAAGTGAAGCTGATGTTGGATAAATGTGACCCCAACACTATGCCTTGGACCAATTCCATGCCAATCCTTTGCCTCAATTGCCCAAATCGATTTCCTCATTAGTCATTTTTTATGATTAAAATGTTGCCTTGGGAACAAAAAACAACCCATATCTCACCGGGGACCAAAAACTAATGTCAAATGACTACATAGATAGATTCAAGACCATGGTAGTATGGTACAAACAACTGGATGCACCCCAAGAATCCCTTTAAATCCCTAGAAGAACTTAATTTTTTCCTCATTGTGTTTTATTTTCATTTTCCCCAGGCAAACGTGTTGCAAGAAGGCCAAGAGACCCATATTTGTCCTGTAACCGCCTGAAGCTAAAAACCAACTACACCAATGGACTCAGAATGTCCAAATCAACTAGGAATGAGTACTCATGCACCATATGTCCATCACAAAGCTACATTATAGGCCCCATCAATGTCAACGCAATAATAATAATAAAGTCTGTAAATGTTGATAATCATGAAAATAATACAAGCCATCATAACAAATCACCATCTGAAGTATGAATATGTCAAATGGACACATGTAGACCATAAATAATCATCAACCATAAACATATGTCTATAATTCATCTTGCATCTTGCTCATGGCCTAGCCAACACTGGGTTGACCAAGTCAAAACTAATCAAATGATGACCCAAGTCCCAAACTCTAATGATGCAAAGTACAAATGGACATGCATGCTCAATTATCTAAGCTAGCAGTGACACTTTAGTGTGATTATATTTTTTTGGCAAGTATAAGCATAATATATATAATAATCCAAATCAAAATGATTAGTTGCTTCAAAACAAGAACCTCTAAGGTATACTCATTTATAGATTTAGCCCTTTTGCTAGTCAAAGGTGAAGGGATCAAAGAGAACAAGTAATGCCAAGGGATGACTTGATGACTCAACACTTTAAGCACCTGGGCTAAAGGACAAGGGGATCCACACGACACATAAGTTGGACTAGGTGAACAATAAGGCACGTCAGTGTCTCACAAATGGGTGGAATGATGAGAAAGCTCCACTAGACTCTAGACAAGCAACCTTTTTAATATTGTATTTTCTCAACATTTATTTCACTAGTTGACCTCTAATGGCAGGTGCTCTGGTAAGCCTTCTGGGAAACCAAGTAATGACAAAGACATGACCTTCTTCAGTCAGCCTCTCCTTGTTTCCCTGTGGGGCAAAATGAGCCGTACATTATACAAAGAATGAGTGCTCATCCTCTAGCCATCAACGCTATTTTTCATTGATAACTTTCCATCCTCCAAGAGTAGGTGCCCTGGAAAGCCTTCTGGGATTCCATAAAATTACTAAGGCAGGTGCTTTGGCAAGCTTTCCGGGCTTCCAAATAATGACAAAGACATGACCTTCTTGGGCCAGTCTCTCCCTTTTTCCCTGTGGGGGAAAATGAGTCGTACATTATACAAAGAATGAGTGCTCATCATCTAGCCATCAACTCTATTTTTCATTGATAACTTGCCAATATCCAAGAGCAGGTGCCCTGGAAATCCTTTTGGGCTTCCAGAAAATAACTAAGGCTCAACCTTAAGGGGATTGCCTCACCCTGATATCCTGTGGGGATAAATGAGCCTTACACCATACAATTGATGAGTGCTCATCTCTTGGCCACTGGCTAGTTTTATTTTTATTTCCAGTGGTGTCTAAAAACACTTTTATTTTGTTGGAAGGGCATCCATTTAGAATAACTTTAAGGTCTGATTCCTTAGTGTCTAAAAACACTTTCTTGTAGGACTACTTGTGTTCAATACCTAGAGGTAGACATTTTTTATGACAAAAATCACATAAACCAACACCGAGACACAAATTTGTACATGGATACCTATTCCAACATAGAGGGGAGGGTGGGGGAAATCCTAGATGTCAGTAGTCAAGTTACAAGTCAAGGATAGTCAATGAAAATGGGAAGGCAACGAATGGATGGAGACAATGGAAATGATGCCAAGACTAGGAAGCTATGTCTCTGAAGGGAAAAGACTAAATCCATACTAGGAGTATGGCAAGGCCAATGAGTATACAAGAGAATTTCTCAGTCAAAACCACTAGATTATTTATACTTTAGATCCCAAGTAAACCAAGATAAAGTATTGCCGACATATAATCAATATTCAACTAAGTCTCACAGCTAAAATAGGTAACAAAGCAACATCAAAATCCATATGCACAAACCATAATATCACCTGGGTCATATACCTGTATTGGATCTGAAAACATGTGAAGATCACTAAAACAACTGTTGCTGCTACATACCATGGGAAATAAAACAATCTCTACTCTAGGTCATGAAATAAACATGGCTAACTCAGTCTTCAAATCTGGGGTCATGAGGCTCAGTCATGGCATAGAAATGGTCAATTAGGATACTCTAGATCTGCTAAAAGTGGGAGATCATCAACTCTGGTTCATCACCTATTGATCTCATAGTAAAGGGTTGGCTCAAAGAACTACTCGGTACTACTCAGGAACAAAAGTAGCCCAGCTACTATATATGTGACAACGGGTAGTTAAGTCAATTAAATAATGCAACTATTTATGTATGAAGTATGAATAAAAGTTGTTCCACCTCATTGTATCAAAAAATCATTATTTCCACATATCTTGTCAATTTGTATATTTTTTATTTTTTACTAGTATCAAAGCGATGCCCAATGTTGGGTTCAAGAGAGCATAAAGCATGTGATATAGAATGGAGTTATTTGCTCAACTAATCTCATAGACAAATAATTGTTAAAGAGAGAGGAGAACATATTATTTAAGTAAAATTTTCATGATATATGAAGTACAAACTGTAGAGAATTTTAAAATGTTTGTGAGGACAAAGAGTAAAGAATAAATTAAAAGAGGAGGCCTAATTACAGGCAACATCAACAACTCTATGATCCCAACCATGCTTAAAAACAACATATCAAAGGAAATAGGAACATTGACCGTGCATGTAAGAAGAAAGGAGAACAATGTAAAGGAGAGGATAAAGGAAGACAATGTGCAACAGAAAGGAGAATGTCTTCTTTTAGGTTCATTGATCATGCAATGCAAAGGAGAGGATAAAAGAAGACAATGTGTGACACAGAGGAGAGGAGATTGAAAGACATGCGCGAATAGGAAACACATGATGCATAGGGTAAAGGAGATTCAAATGTACATTGAGAAGATGTAGAGGCTCAAAAGGCCAAAAATACACAACAAAATTAACCCCATAATTTTGTTTTCAAGCAAAGTAAAAAACATAGCAAGTAGTGTGTTCTTTTAGCACAACAATGAGACATTTTGTATAGAGAAAAAATATTGTCCTAATTGTAATGAAAAAAATAGATGTACAGAAAATGTTCCCTATTAATGGCTAACAGAATTTTATGAACATGCCCTAGGTTTATGTAGATTTATATTTTTTTATAAATTCAATAAGGCATTTTTATTCTTAAAAGAAATGGAAACACATACAATTGAAAATTTTAATGGAAGATTTTTTCATACATATAAAGGAAAACTTTATTTACATTTAGTTCGTTTAAATGTATGGAGTATAATAAATGGAAGAGAAGCCAAACCCACATAATATGATAAATTTGTTGAATGGACATCAAGAAATGAAAAGACAGAATTAGTGATTAGTTTAGAAATTTTTGATACTCAACTTTGCCATCTTAATTTGTCTATAAGATCAAGAGAAATCTAGGAACAATCAATAAGTTATTTGGATGTAACACTTTGTATTTCTATTTGAGATTCTTCATTTTTAAATTTTTATAACGATTGTAACATTCATTTTCTAATTTTCATTGTACATTTTTTTTCTAACCAGTCCGGCTATAACAGTTATTTACCAGATATTGTTTCTGCACAGTAATCAATATTACCCCTAGTTTTTTTGTGCAGAAATCTTATAAGACTCGGAAGATTTTATTTTGTTGTGTATGCAACACCATAACCCTGGTTACAAGGAGAAAATAAATTAATGGTTCTTACCAAAGGTTAGTGTAGCATTTATATTGTGCCTATAGAGCTAGATTGTGTTTTTCACTATTTATTTCCAATTCAGAGATCCTCCATGTAACCTGTGTGGCCCCTTTGGGCATCTTGTCATGATTGTAGATTATAAATTTTCATAAATTTAATCATGTTCAGTACAGACCCTAATCTATTTCCACATAAAGAATGGAAGTCATTACCTCCATAATTTGTGGAAGAAGCATTCCGAATACTTGAAGAAGAGGATGCTATACAAGAAAAACAACGGCAAATGAAGCAACAATTATCTAAACAACGAAGGAAGCCGCGACAATTATGTAAAATTGTTAAAAATGATTGTTGGAGTGATGATGAAATAGAGTCTAGTGGTAATGATGCTCAGCTCCAGCTTAACAATATGCAAATACCTTATCAACTCCGTTGTCTCTCATCTATGCAGTGTGTTAGGGGAAAAGCTCCAAACTTCGATACTGTTGCCCTTATTAAAGAAGAAAGTGGTTTAGAAGAGATCATTCTCTGCAAAGTTATTGATGAGTCCCATACAGGAAATGTAGAGTTGACAAACTTGGATCCTTGTGAGAATGATACAATTCTTTACACTATTGGTACTAGTGGCACATGGACACATAGTATAGATGATGTTTTTCCCGTTCTATTAATGTATGCAGATGATAGTGGCAAACTTATGCTGCACCATCCTTCATTATCTGAAATAAAATCGCAGTTATCTTCAAGGTCATATGAATATCGTTCCATTGCAGTCATCAAGCGAGGGTTTTACATGGGATCTAGGTCAAATGTGACTCCCTTATTGGGAGATGATCGTTTTATCAAGATTGGAATAAAGAAATTCATTCAAATGGATGGGCTTCTAGTGCACAACATAAATCCATTTGATTTTACCATAAAGGCAGGCATGTATGTCCGTATTTATTATGAAAATTCCATATCCTATGGAAGTGTTGAATTGTTTAGTAGATGTTTCTATTGGTGGAACATTATGTTAGGTAAGAATTTTTGAATGTGAGTTGGATGTTATTGGTAGAGGCCACCATGTTCCCCAAGGTGTGAATTTACATCCACATGAGGTGTTCTATACAAAACAAGGTTTATTGATATCAATTGAAATCATTGATGGTGAGTATACATGCATCTTTTAATTTATATTTTTCAGTTTATATCACAATTTTTTTTCACCCAAAAAAAAACCCAGTTTCTTGCTATTCATGTTTATGAATCAAAGAAAAATTATAGAAAACATAAGGTGCATAAGTTCCAAATAAAACTACCAGCTAGACTCTGCTGAGATACTCTTTGTAACAGTCATTGTTTGTTCTACTGGATAGAACAGATTCCACATCAAATCATCAGTACATATTGATCACTATGCTTTACTGACTGAGACAAAAAAATATTAAAAGATGGAAATGTACTAAATTGGGTAGAGTGCACATATGTAAAAGTCTTCAGATAGTATCTAATGCACAAATGACGATATAGTAATTACAATGGATAGAACATTTATCCACTAATGTGGAATCCATAAATTCCTTGAAATAAAGTGTACCCTCTTCCAAACCAATAGTTTTCTTTGATAAAAAATCTTCCTGTGTGTTGAATTCCTTGTGAATATGAAAAAAGATAAATACTGAAAATTACTCCCAACATTTGTTAATCTTTGTTTCCACTGATCCAGATTTGTAACCTGTAACATTGATTTCCCTGCCAACTAGTCGAAGATGCATTTTGAATCTCCACAAAACTGAAGTAATGTGATCCTTTAAAAGTTAGCAAAGAATAGCAAATCCCATCTAGCTATCAGTTCAACTCTAGTGTTTGATCCTCTGCCACAACCTAACCAAACACGAAAAAACTGATTGCCTAGGAATTTGATATATATACCTCTCCCACATTCACCCAGTTGTGCAACTAATGTTATCTTTATAGTAGCTAATGTTATTTTTATTTTTATTGCGGGCATTGTTGATGTTTTCTTTACTATGAGATCTATCAAAAGGTGGGGCAAGGGCACTCGAACGAGAGAATCGTTTTTTTGTTGTTTTATGGCTATGAAATATGATAAGCACACCACTTTCCAACTTCTTGCAACAAAGGGTCATGATGAAGTTGTGACTGCCAGATTAGTTGCCTCTAGAGAATATGGAACTCACAATGCATTACCATCATGTATTGGAGTATTGCAGCCATATCGAATCCATCGTCACAATATCCATCTTCTTTCCTACAAAGTTTTCAACCACATAAGTTCTCATAACATGATACGTAGTGAATATTTTGTGGAAATTCCTTGTTTAGATGAAAGTTTCATGGTTACTTTTGAGCTTATTGCAATGCATGTCGTACCTCCTGGGATTGTGAAGAAAAAAAATGCACTAGAGTTCACCATAGAAGGCTATGCGAATATTAAGGAGGATGTTTTCTATACATGGTCAACCTTTCATGATAGATATTAGCTACCTTCAGGCTCAAGCAATGATAGTCAACATGTTGGAAAATGGAGAGTGGGACCAACATTTAGATTTTGGTATTTGTATAGCCTCGTGTGCAGGTGTACTTTTCATGGGATTCACACCAATGGGATCTTATCCATCATTGTTATGGATTGGCGATGAGGACTGGTGCAACCCATTTGGAGATGTAAACATTATACCTATCATAAATATGGTGAATTCTGTATGAGAGATCCGTGGTGTAATATCTATGGTGAAATGTTTGAACTTTGTAATTTGAAGTTTTTATAAGTAAATATAAATCTGAATATGGGGAAATCCAAATAGTCTTCTTTGTGTGCTTGCTGAGATTGTTAGTGATTTAGTCCTGACTGTGCACTCTGATTTTTGTAGCCTTGTAGTATTATCTGTTGATCCTATAGGGCTGCATCACATGACATATTTGTTAAAAATCTGAGCTAAACTCAGCCCAAACACTTAGCTTAACTCTGATATCAGTCTTCAACATTCATAAAACCAAACACATATCACATGCATGTAAATTTCATGTCTCTGTAAGGTGATATACTAAAACTAAGTAAACTTTGCAGCGGTAAATTAACTCAAAATCAGTAGACTGTAAAACATTTTAAGACACAGTATTTTGGTCAAATTAGACCCTGGAAAAACCCCACACCTTGGGGAAAACCAGTGAGAGAGAAGATATTTTATTATGAAGGGAAAACTCAGAAATTTCTCATGCACAATTTACAATATACGAATCTCAGCTTAAAACCAACAGTACTTATCTCATTCTCAGACCACAACCATGAAGCTGTGCTCATGCATGCTGCAAACATTCACAGTAATAAATATCAGCATTTATGATTGTACTTTTCCTTGAGAAATGTGCCCAGAATCTGCCTCGAACTCTGTGCCCTTTTCAGCAATAAATATCAGCATTCATTGCTGTACCTTTCCTTGGAAAAATGCGCCCAGTATCAGCCTCGAACTCTGTGCAAACTTCAGCAATAAATATCAGCATTTATTACTGTACCTTTCCTTGGAAAAATGCACCCAGTATCAGCCTCGAACTCTGTGCAAACTTCAACAATAAATATAAGCATTTATTACTATACCTTTCCTTGGAAAATGCGCCCAGTATCAAGTGTTTATCTCAGCAGTATAGCCCAGCATTAATGGTTGCTTGCTGCCTTGGTTTTCGTGCCCTAGACTCCTCTAGAAATCGTGCCCTTCATGCATCTTCCACTTCTCTCTCTTTTCCTCCA
>LPNX010958431.1:21366-49586 GCA_001517045.1 Pseudotsuga menziesii
ACCTGAATGCCTATCAGATCTCTGCACTGGAACAACTGCTGAAGGTCTCTGTCTGACAACTCTAAACTGAGAGTTCTCCTCACTCTCCTGCTCATCCTGAAGAACCATATCATACCAACTCTGTTTCCTCACAGAGTTGGATGAATCCTCCACACTGACAGCCACTGCTGCTGCCACTGAGTCTGATCTCTCACCAGGCTCACCATCCACCGGATGCCCCAAAACTCGGTACATCCGGCCATCACGGATGCCAAGAAGACTCACTGCACCCAAGCCCCCACTCACCGGATATATATAAACATGCCCACTCACATGAAGAACCGCATATCCGTCATCCTCCAAAGCTGAAACTGAGACCAAGTTCCTCTTCAGCTCTGGAACAAACAACACATCGCCAACCTCCAGATAACCACCAGAATCGAGTTGGAATAGGACTTTTCCAACTCCTTCTACTGCATGGGTGCCGGCATACCCATCCTCAGTCAGTATAACTCTGTCATGATCTGTCAACTCTCGGAACACTGCTCGTATCCCCGTCATATGGCGTGCTGCTCCACTATCTATGTACCATGCTCCAGTATCCAAACTCTCTGCTACACTACTGTCTGAAATAATTGAGACGAGCGAGAATTCCCTCTCGAATTCCTTCGCAAAATCTCCCACTTCAGCTGAAGAGGATTTCTCGGGCTCTTCTTTCTTTTTGTTCTTCTTCTTGTTGGGACACTGCCCAGCATAGTGACCATAACTCTGGCAAGCAAAGCATTTTACTTTGCTCAAGTCTTTGGCTCCACTGCTCGAGCCACCCTTTTTCTTTCTACCCTTAGCTGAAAGGGCCACATTCTCTTCATCAGCAACCTGCTCAGTCTTCCCTTCTCGGATCTCCTCCTGAGTAAAATCATCCCATAGTCTTTCCCAAGAGGGAAAGTTCTCTCTGCCAACTACACACTTCACGAACACATCCCACTCCTTAGTGAAGCCCTTTAGGGCTATCTGCACTAGCTCGGGATCAGGAATCACCTCACCAACTGCACTCAATTCATCTTTTATCTGTCTGAGTCTAGTGAGGTAAGAGGCTACATTCTCACCTCTCGCCATCTTAGTGCCATGAAGCTTATCTTTTAGGGCCATTTTACGATTTTCATTCTTGTTCTCATACAAACTTTTTAAAGTATCCCACATCCCCTTAGCAATTAGTTTCTCTGCCAAATGTGGGATGAGGTGATCTTTAACACCATCCAGAAGCAGTCTCTGCATTTTGGCCTCCTTCACCTCATGTATGTCAAGGGCTATAGGATCAGCTACGGGAGGAGCCACTGTGGTACTAACAAAGGCCCATAACTTGTTTTCCTTGAGAACAGCTGTCATCCGTGCTTTCCACTGTAAGTAGTTGGAAATCCCTTCCAACCTATCTTCATACCGGATGCAAGCCATCATTCTCTTCTGCTCTTTTTCCAACAAGGCACACTCTGTCTTCTTTGACCAAAAATATCAGCTGTACTGAACCAGCACTTCTCTGCTCACTCTCAGCAAAAAAAAGATTAAAAGACAGCTGTTACTTCACATGCACTAGCATCAAAAAAAAATATCAGCACTTCTCTGCTGCCCAACAGTCTACTGAAACCTCAGAGCCCCAGCTCTGATACCATGTTAAAAATCTGAGCTAAACTCAGCCCAAACACTTAGCTTAACTCTGATATCAGTCTTCAACATTCATAAAACCAAACACATATCACATGCATGTAAATTTCATGTCTCTGTAAGCTGATATACTGAAACTAAGTAAACTTTGCAGCGGTAAATTAACTCAAAATCAACAGACTGTAAAACATTTTAAGACATGATATTTTGGTCAAATTAGACCCTGGAAAAACCCCACACCTTGGGGAAAACCAGTGACAGAGAAGATATTTTATTATGAAGGGAAAACTCAGAAATTTCTCATGCACAATTTACAATATACGAATCTTAGCTTAAAACCAACAGTACTTATCTCATTCTCAGACCACAACCATGAAGCTGTGCTCATGCATGCTGCAAACATTCACAGTAATAAATATCAGCATTTATGACTGTACTTTTCCTTGAGAAATGTGCCCAGAATTTGCCTCGAACTCTGTGCCCTTTTCAGCAATAAATATCAGCATTCATTGCTGTACCTTTCCTTGGAAAAATGTGCCCAGTATCAGCCTCGAACTCTGTGCAAACTTCAGCAATAAATATAAGCATTTATTACTGTACCTTTCCTTGGAAAAATGCGCCCAGTGTCAGCCTCGAACTCTGTGCAAACTGCAGCAATAAATATCAGCATTTATTACTGTACCTTTCCTTGGAAAATGCGCCCAGTATCAAGTGTTTATCTCAGCAATACGGCCCAGCATTAATGGTTGCTTGCTACCTTGGTTTTCGTGCCCTAGACTCCTCTAGAAATTGTTCCCTTCATGCATCTTCCACTTCTCTCTCTTTTCCTCCATGCTGCTCCTTGGAACTCGAGCCTCTTCAAGAATTCTCTCTTGAATAATGTGCCCAAATGAAGTCTCAGCACTTTTATTTACCCTATTAGGGTTATTCTCATGGCTTTTCACCTTCAATGGATGAGATTAGATCTTGGCCAAGAGATCTATGGCTGGGATCTAATTTCTCATTCACTTAAATCTCCTAAGTGAACTTTACACCAAATTTTTCTTTTTGAAAAGTCATATTACCCTAAATATTTAAAAGTACACTTTATGACTTAAAGTCACTTTAAAAACATAATAAAGTGAAACTCACTTTTAAATCATAAAGTCACATCAAAAAGGTACTTTAATAAAAAAACACATTACTAAAGTCACTTTAAGAATATAAATGAGACTCCAAGTTAATGACCCCTGCACCTAAGCTGATGCAGGAGTGCCACCGAGCTATCAAATTCTAACAATATTGATGTTGTGTTATCAATGGTTTTTTGTTTTCCAAGGAAAAAATCTTTATCTTTGATATTTCAAAGTTTGAAATTAGAATATACATTTTTTAGCCTATGGGATCTTGAAAAGATACATATGTTCTGTCTTCAAACTATCCTAATAGCTATTTAGCCTAGTCTTCCATAATCAACAAAATATTTGGTGAATTATGTATGACAAATCTGTGGTGTAACATGTATGGTGAAATATGTTTTTTTTCCCAGGAAAAAAATCATACTTTTCATTTCAGAGCAGAAATAACATGCATTCTATATCATCCTCTCCTTTACTGCCTCAGTAAAGATTATCTTTTTCAGTAACTGGTAGACAACATTTAGCCTACTTACCATTTGGGCTTCCAAGCCTAAATATGTCAACAAGGATCACTGACCAAAGTATAGATAATCAGCCATTTAGTTGCAGAGTAGGCTACTGAAAGAGGTTTTTGTCAAAAATGATTATGCATTCCTAGCTTGCATTTTTATGCTTATGGCTTGCATTTTACACCAAGTGTCCATAACAATAAAAAGGGTTAAAATTGCACCTTTCATAGATCGACTATGAGCATATGAGGTTAGGTTATATAAAATTAACACAAGGATAGTCTTCTCAATATATCTAGCCATCCAATTTCCAAAACCATTTACTATAAACATTTAATAGGAGGGTTTGGCTTGCATTGTTATTAATCTAGGTGGATATTTCACAAATACAAGACAACCATGTAGTGTTTATGCACAACATGCACTTTCTAAACCCAAATTGAAAAAATAAATCTATAATAATATGGAAAATAGTAAAACATACCATTTCCAACTAAATTCACTCAAAAATACCCAATACTTAGGGTTGGGCGGGCATTTCTCTGATGTGGGTAAAACTGGGTTGAAAACACAAAAGTTGTCATTTTGTCAATTTAACTCTGGACAAATGAAATATAATTTTAAAAACCTAAAAGAGGTTTTTGTCAAAAATATATCTATCTTCAACCCCATGTTGTTAGTTTCAACTGATGACAATTGTACGGACTATGGTGTGCATTTTTCTAAGCCCATTTTTTAATATTTACACAACGTAACAACATAGAATTTCAGTCATTAATTTTGAATTTGTCCAAGATACTTACAATTTTAGTCATTCATGTTCAATTTAACTGCTATGCATTCCTATCTTGCATTTTTATGCTTATGGCTTGCATTTTACACCAAATGTCCATAGCAGTAAAAAAAGGTTAAAATTGCACCTTTCATAGGTCGACTGTGAGCATACGAGGTTAGGTTATATAAAATTAACACAAGGATAGTCTTCTCAATATATGTATCCATCCAATTTCCAAAACCATTTACTATAAACATTTAATAGGAGGGTTTGACTTGCATTTTTATTAATGTAGGTGGATATTTCATAAATACAAGACAACCATGTAGTCTTTTTGCACAACAAACACTTTCTGAACCCAAATTGAAAAACTAAATGTATAATAATGTGGAAAATAGTAAAACATACCATTTCCAGCTAAACTCACTCAAAAATACCCAATACTTAGGGCTAGGCGGGCATTTCTCTAGGTAAAACTAGGTTGAAAACACAAAAGTTGTCATTTTGTCAATTTAACTCTGGACAAATGAACCATAATTTAAAAAACCTGAAAGAGGTTTTTGTCAAAATTATATCTATATTCAACCCCATGGTGTTAGTTTCAACTGATGACAATTGTACAGATTGTGGCGTGCATTTTCCTAAGCCCATTTTTGGATATTTACACACTGTTTTTTACGTAACAACTTAGAATTTCAGTCATTAATTTTGAATTTGTCCAAGATACTTGAAATTTTAGTCATTCATGTTCAATTTAACTGCTATGCTTTCCTAGATTGCATTGTTTTTCTTATGGCTTGCATTTTACACCAAGTGTCCATAACAGTAAAAAAAGGTTAAAATTGCACCTTTCATAGGTCAACCGTGAGCATATGAGGTTAGGTTAATGAACCCAAATTGAAAAAAAAAATGTATAATAATGTGTAAAATAGTAAAACATATCGTTTCCAACTAAACTCACTAAAAAATACCCAATACTTAGGGCTAGGCGGGCATTTCTCTGATATGGGTAAAACTGGGTTGAAAACACAAAAGTTGTCATTTTGTCAATTTAACTCTAGACAAATGAAACATAATTTTAAAAAACTGAAAGAGCCTTTTGTCAAAATTATATCTATATTTAACCCCATGGTGTTATTTTCAACTTATGACAATTGTATGAATTGTGACGTACATTTTCCTAATCTAAGTTTTGAATATTTACACATTGTTTTTTACGAAACTTAGAATTTCAGTCTTTTTTTTAATTTGTCCAAGATACTTGGAATTTTAGTCATTCATGTTCAATTTGACTCCTATGCATTCTTAGCTTGCATTTTTATGTTTATGGCTTGCATTTTACACCAAGTGTCCATAAAAGTTAAAAAAGGTTAAAATTGCACCTTTCATAGTGAGAATATGAGGTTAGGTTATATAAAATTAACACAAGGATATTCTTTTAAATATATCTAGCCATCCAATTTCCAAAACCATTTACTATAAACATTTAATAGGAGGGTTTGGCTTGCATTTTTATTAATCTAGGTGAATATTTCATAAATACAAGACAACCATGTAGTGTTTATGCACAACATGCACTTTCTAAACCCAAATTGAAAAAATTAATGTATAATAATGTGGAAAATAGTAAAGCATACCATTTCCAACTAAAATCACTCAAAAATACCCAATACTTAGGATTGGGTGGGCATTTCTATATCTGGGTAAAACTGGGTTGAAAACACAAAAGTTGTCATTTTGTTAGTTTAACTCTGGACAAATGAAACATAATTTTTAAAACATTGAAAGAGGTTTTTGTCAAAAATAAATCTATCTTCAACACCATGGTGTTAGTTTCAATTGATGACAATTGTATGGACTGTGGCGTGCATTTTCCTAAGCCCATTTTTGGATATTTACACACTGTTTTTTACGTAACAACTTAGAATTTCAGTCATTAATTTTGAATTTGTCCAAGATACTTGCAATTTTAGTCATTCATGATCAATTTAAATTCTATGCATTCCTAGCTTGCATTTATATGCTTACGGCTTGCATTTTACACCAAGTGTCCATAACAGTAAAAAAAAGGTTAAAATTGCACCTTTCATAGGTCGATCGTGAGCATACGAGGCTAGGTTATATAAAATTAACACAAGGATAGTCTTCTGAATATATCTAGCCATCCAATTTCCAAAACCATTTACTATAAACATTTAATAGGAGGGTTTGGCTTGCATTTTTATTAATGTAGGTGGATATTTCATAAATACAAGACAACCATGTAGTGTTTTTGCACAACAGACACTTTTTGAACCCAAATTGAAAAACTAAATGTATAATAATGTGGAAAATAGTAAAACATACCATTTCCAGCTAAAGTCACTCAAAAATACCCAATACTTAGGGTTGGGCAGGCATTTCTCTGATCTAGGTAAAACTGGGTTGAACTGGGTTGAAAACACAAAAGTTGTCATTTTGTCAATTTAACTCTGGACAAATGAAACATAATTTTAAAAAACTAAAAGAGGCTTTTGTCAAAAATATATCTATCTTCAACCCCATGATGTTAGTTTCAACTTATGACAGTTGTACGGACTGTGGTGTGCATTTTCCTAAGCCTAGTTTTGGATATTTACACAAAGTTTTTTACGAAACTTAGAATTTCAGTCATTTTTTTTAATTTGTCCAAGATACTTGGAATTTTAGTCATTCATGTTCAATTTGACTGCTATGCATTCCTATCTTGCATTTTTATGCTTATGTCTTGCATTTTACACCAAGTGTCCATAAAAGTAAAAAAATGTTAAAATTGCACCTTTCATAGGTCGATTGTGAGCATATGAGGGTAGGTTATATAAAATTAACACAATGATAGTCTTCCCAATATATCTAGCCATCCAATTTCCAAAACCATTTACTATAAACATTTAATATGAGGGTTTGGTTTGAGACTACATCAAAACATGTAGAGAAGAATAATACTCTATTATTATATTACTCACTCTATTACTCTATTTTTCCCAGAAAAGTTAGAATGCCAAATTTTTACTCTATTATTTACTCTTACTTTATTATTTTCAGTAAGTATACTTAACATGCTAGAAAGTTAACTATATTGAAATTGAAAATGTAAGTTGTGTATAGTTGGCTTGAAACACATTTGTAATTTTTATTATAGTTTGGAAAAGTCAAAACACATTTGTAATTTTTATTATAGTTTGCAAAAGTCAAAACATATTTGTAACTTTTATTATAGTTTGGAAACGTCATAACACATTTGTAATTTTTATTTTAGTTTGGAAAAGTCAGCGTGTTGGTATCATGTGCATGCATTCGCGTGCATCCCCTTCTTCCTTTCTGAGCATGCCATCATCCTGCAAAATGGAAACAGCAGCCTCATGTTCCATGCCATCAATTGAAACAGGGAGTTCTGAAGTTGCTGAGAGGTTCACTATCAGAAAATTCAGAGAGAGCGTTGAGGCATGGAGTGACAGAACCAACTGGCCATAAGGTATGCTAAATGTCTTGGTCATAACAGCAGTGCATCGTTTTCTTTTTGGTCAGTTCAATTTCAACAATGAAGAGATAGATAATTCCATTTCTAGTTATGATGATGATTCCAAGGAATTGATTATTTTTGGGAGGAGGTTTGTCTGGACCCTGATTTGTTGTCCAGTGCAACGAAAATTCCATGCAGGGGGGGGGCGGCGGGGAATGTTGACCACCAAGAAAACCCTGATAGTAGAAAAGGGTGAGATGGCAAACAAAATATGTGGAAAAATGGTTTTGGTTGCCTGGAATGGTTTAAAGATGCAAGATGTTCCCCCAGGACTGTACAAAACCTTAATTCAAATTGTACTTAGGACAATTATGAATCACCACAAGCAAGATATTTCAGGTGATTGTATGAAGTTGGTGATTCATTGGGTTGAAGACCTGACCATAGATGTCCCTCATCTATTGGCAAAAAAAATGCATTTTGCATTACAGGAGAGCAAAATGAAGAGAGTGAAGTTCAGTTACCTTGGTACACTACAAAAAATTATTGACTTATATTGACCCAACACTGTAGAAGGAAGCAGATTTAAAAATACATACACTAAGAGGTTGAAACTGGAAAAAATTAACCAGGAAGTTCCTCAACAATCTCCAAAGGACAATTTACAAGTCCATGAAGAGCCTTTTAAGTACTGTATGCAAGGTATGGGAAGTGACCCTGAAGAATTTGAAGTTGTCTCAATTCTAGCCGGATTACATGAAGGTAGAGAAATAAATGCAAATGAGATGCATGATGTTGAGTTTGATGAATAGGAGGAGCATAGTGATGATGATATTTATGCTCCTGCAGAAATGCCACTTGTTATATATACACCTCCATAGTTGGGAGTTGAGAAAACTTCCTCTCCAAAATAATTTTTTGATGGTAAAATTGGTTTTAAGCTATTCGATGAAATGTTGCATTTCAAAGAAAAAGTTGAATTTCAAAGAAAAAACTTTTCCAATTGGTATCTTACTGCAGTACAGAGCATAGAACTCTATAGGATTAAGCAGATGCAAATTCAGGACCTCTTAAAGGTAGGCGCTATTTTTCAATGCTAATTTTCAAAAAGAAATAGTTGCCAAATTCCTTTTTTTGAAGCCTCGTTAAAATTTTCACTATTTACAGGTAATTGCAAGGTTAGAAACAAAACACATGGATACTATGGAATCTTCTATTAAAAATTTGCAAATGCTAGACCTCTTTAAGATAGGAGGCATTTTTCAATGCTTTTTTCCAAAAAAAAGTTGCCAAATTTCATTTTTTGAAGCCTCCTTAAAATTTTCCCTGTTTACAGGAAATTGCAAGATTACGAGAATCCCTTGTGAAGACTATGGACAGTTCGAGAAGGACTATAGCAGACAATGACTATGTTCTTCAACCTTTGAATAAGGAACTAGAAAGAATTAAAGATGAATTTAGAAAGGAAAATGAGAAATGCAGAGAAGAATATATGGTTGTTCAGAAGAAAGATGAACAAACCATAGAGAGACTGAAAGATGAGTTGAAACATCGACCGAAGGTTTTGGACATTCCCCCTCTAAATACTATTATCACCCAGGAAGCAAGACTTACGACTGAAGTCAATAAGAAAAACAAAATAATTGAAATAATGAAGGTTGACTTTCAAAATAGCCTTGCTGAAGACTACAATAAACATCAACTTGAGATAAATGAATATAGAAAAAAAGAGGAAAACATGAAAAACATAATTGCTAAGAAAGATGAAGAGTTGAAAGGACAAATAGTTGAACTTGAAAAGATTACTTCAGAACTACATACTAGAGGAGTTGAAAAGTTAAAAGAATCTGAAATTGGTAAGGGATGGAGTAGGCATCTGATTTCTGGTGAAATTTATAATATGTCAGCACACCAACAGGATTTAATAAGGTATGAGAATTCCCTGTAAAACAGAGAGAAGGCATTGGACGTAGATTTTAATGCAATACAACCTCATAAAAAATTCAAAAAGGGGTTACAAAGCTATTGTGCCTCCTTAAGAATTCGAGAGAATTCCTTGATGGATGGTATTGCAGCAATGAATGCTGGATCTGATCTCTCTGCATGGTCAACCATAAGTGAAACATTGAAAAACAAGGTAGCAGAGAGGGAAGATGAGATTAAAGAGCTCATATTGAAAATACTAGAGGATAGAGAATCACAACATTTGGGATGTAATTCTGAGATAGAAGATCTGAAATCCCAAATTGCCACTCTGCAGAAGAACAACATACTTTAGCGAGTAGCAATTGTGTATACTCCAGATAATACAAAATTGAGGGAAAAAGAGTTGGAGACGGAGACAGGGCAGCTCAGGAAAAAAATGACCCAAGTTCAGTCTGAGTTGAAATATGCAAATGATCATCTTCAACAAAAGGAAAAGGAACACGAAGAGAAAAATAAGAAGAATGTAGAATTGTTGAAGAAGTACATCCAAGATATAGATAGATTGAAAGAAAGTTTGCACAAATATGCAACAAAAGTGAAAGAATTAGAACGAAAATCAGAACATGCACGTGCTACAGCTTTTGAAGAACCGGAAGCTTCTAGACAAGGCAAGAGACTAGAGTGTACAAATTTATCTTCTCTAGAAAAGGAGGACTTGCAGCCTAAACCTCCCAAGTAGCCTAGAACTATGGAATAACATTATTTATATATGTTGTGTATGTAAATACATTTCAAGTTTTAATACATAAATTTATATATGTGTGTGTGTGTGTATTTCTCGGCAATGTATATGTTTTTGATGCATTTAATGTGAATGGTAATTTTGAATTTAACTTTTCAATAAGTGTACATAATAGGCCAGAAAGTTAACAATGTCAAAATTAAAAACTTAACTTGTGTACTGTAGGCATATATATTTGAATTTGTAAGAAATTAAAAGAGTGATAGTGATTAACGGATATGAGATGTGAGTATATTTGGTGACATAGGTAGATCCTAGTTGTTTGCTTGGAACTGTGGATATTATAGGCATATTATGGGGATGATGGATTGAGAACTTTCAAGTTCTTTATGAGAATTTTGATGCTATGTATTGTTGTATTTATGTAAGTTTCTTTATCTAATGAAACTGAAATTCCAATTCTGGAACAATGTCATACAATTCTACTCATGCAACCAAATTTCAGCAAATAACCCAAAGTTGTAATGCCTATAGAACTTGCCTAAAAAAGACAAAAATTTACAAAATATAAGCAAACACAGAAAACAACTGTAATTTTATTATTGAAAAAAAATTTAAATATTTAATGTCTTCCGGCATTTGTTACATTTCCAAAATTTGGTAACATAAATGTTAGCATAATAGAATAAATTTTTAGTACAGCAAGATCACTAGAAATGCTTATTGCAACATAAGTTTCTTTCACCATTTTGCATACAATGTTGCATTTCGATCATGTACGACTTTTTTCTTTTTGGCTTGTCTCACACTTCTTATAATGACATCAGTTTTTATAGGATTCCCGGCATCCATCTTTTGGATATCAACTACTGCCCCTTGAATTTCGTGTTTTTCACCACTCTGCCCTGTACCATTTACCGAGGATGGAACACCCTTTTTATTGTGAATCATAGCCTCCATCATTGGCATATCAATAGCAGCTGTTCCATACACTTCTTGTAATTCATTGTTTTTCCCTGCTTCATTTCTTGAGGATGAAACACTGATTTTATAGTAATTTTCAATCGCCACCATAGGTATTTCAACACCAGCTATCCTATTCAATTCTTATGTTTGATCAGTTTGCGCTGCCACTTTCCTCTTGGATGAAACACTTAGAGTTTTACTGTTATTTCTTCTTTGAACATTATTTTTTGCCTTGTGCCTTCCGAAGCAATGTGATTCATGAAAAGCCTCTTCACCATATTTGCTTATTGGCCTTGATCTTGGAAGATGATTACTGAACTGCGAGAACATATTAGTATTTAGTAGTTAAAAACATATTATGAGTCCTCACACCATAAAGTGAAAGCAGAATTAGAAACCATTTAAAATTAGGGCATTCTTACTGTTGGTGGTGCAATCAATGATTTCTTAGATTGTCTTACCCATGACTGAAATAGTTGTTTTACTTGTTTAGAAGTGACATTAGGGAAGCAGGATGCCAACTGTGCTACAGTTTCGTCATATAGTGGACTTCTTGTCTTTTCATATTCAACACAAAGTTGACATCTAATATTGGAAGCTAAAAATCTTCTTTCTTTAAAATTTTGGAAAGTACCCTCTGATCTCATAACCAGTTTGAAAAATTATGCTCGCATCTCATTTACAAGACACATTTTGTCATGTTCAGATGTGTTTCTATACTCCTTAGCAAATTCTCTTCCTCCTCCTTAGTTGTTGTTCAAAATTTTCATTTCCCTATGCTTACGTTCCATTACTTCATTCCTTAACCGTCCTAAAGTATAAGGATGAGAAACCCTAGTCATCTGAAGAGCATGGGCCCCTTGGATATGCATATAAGGAACCATCTCATCTCCTAAACAACAAGAACACAACCAAAGCCACTCACTAGCAAGGAATCCAATCTTGCAATGATAGTGGATAAAATTTTATGTCGTGAATGAGATAATACCACAATGCTGAAATACATAATACTATGAACTTGGTATAAATTGGCGTACTTTTCCTCATATTCATATTTATCATCCCTTACACACCCTTGCAATTGCACCATGTGGAATTCTTTATAACACTTCCACATTCTCACCAACTTTTTATACTTTTCTTCATCTGGTAGGCATTCAATAACCTACAAGCACAACATTTCATTGTACATGATACACTACTTAATTTTTTTCTATTAAAATTTCATAAAAATAAGAGTGGATTTCACTCTTGTGCCATCATAAAATAATCATTTATTGTTAGTCAAGACCCACGTTAAAAATATGGGATATGCTAACATAATTATTAAACCTTTAAAAAACCCTCATGCCGAATGAGGATCTTGTCTTATGCGGATCCATCTGATTTCCCATAGTTAAGATCTTTGTACTCTTGGTCTATATGATGGTTTGGTTCCCCGGTCTTACATGGAACACCAATTTTCTCCATCACCTCCCAAATTTGAAAAAATTTCGTCTCCTTAATTGCTCTAGTTGGATGAACCTTGTCGTAATCTTGTGCAATTTTTAGAATTTCATGAAACATCTTCAAAACAGTTCTAATTTCGGCATGGCGAGCACAATATACAAGGTTGGACATTGAGCCAGGACTCAGTTGTAATAAGTTGGCAGCACATGTTTCACTAGGTACGAGTTAGTTAAATAATAATAATTTCCATTTATAGTAAAGAAATCATTCTGAAAACATGTACATTTTGATAATTTGTTCTATTCATGAGATACTTTTTGATAATATTCAATTCTCTATTGCATAAGGCTAGTTGAATGTCTGTAATACACTCATCCAGCTTTTCTTCCCATCCTTCAATGCTTTGTTCCAAAGCAGGATTCAATTCCTAAGGTTTTAACACAAAGTAAGATTAAGAAAGTCATGGCAAGATATCAACAAAAATCAGTAAACTTTTAATAAATATGTAAAACGTACTATGAGCAAGTTCGGTGACATTGCATAAACTTGGAAATGCTACGAATAGTATCCCCGTCTTGAATTTTGATTTTATTTGTAACCATGTGTATAGATTTTTTATGGCATATGCGCCAAGGACAAAATTTATTCCCCATTGGAGAAACATTATTATTGCATACTAAACTGCATATGGCCACTAGAGCATGGCACTCGAACAAATTCACTTCCACTACCCTTCCATCTGGCATTAGGATCCCATCTTGTGAAAGTTTGTTTATCTGATTCATTAAGTTATCCTCATTTGTAGGATTAGCAGCATGTGCTAAAACCTGTTTATATTCTTCATTTCCATCCCATTTTCCAAGGCTTACACAAGACATCAAGCTACTATCTTCTAGTAACTCAAATAATATCTCACATACCTACCCACCTTGATCATAATGTACACGAGAATCAATACCAAGTTTGAAATAAACTTCAATGACTCTACTTCCAGTCCTCTTTTCATCGGACTCAACCATAAATGAAGCATATGAATTTACTTGCTTCACTCTAACTCCATATGTGAGACCATCAGTTCTCTCGAAACCCATATCAATATCCTTAGCTTGTTTTCTCCACTTTTTCATCTCCTTGGAAACTGAAGTTGGACTAACCCCTTGCAATACACCATGATGGTCAATCCGCTTCATACATTGCAAAGCCTTATGGCTCATGCTTGATTCAATAAATATGGAAGCCATATTCCTAGGCATAAAATCATTACGGATCTCTTGTGTAACAATTGATCGAAGTTTATGAATCACTCCATCTAGGTGTTCAAGAACATACTCAAATTTAGAATATTCACTATAGTTTTTTCTCATGAAGTACCCAATTCCAGAAATAATGTCATTTTCATCTACATCTTCAAGTGACTTCCCAAAGAACCATCTACCAATTTCCTTAAATTTTTTCTTACCCTCATTTAGTCTGCGGTTAAACCATCCAGATCGCTTCTTCAGACTCAATAAGGATGTCCTTAAGCGGTTTGCTGCTGACCTTCTAGTTACATCATATGTAGTTTGATCTGTTGAACACCCTTCGGGCATTTGTATTGAAGCTTGTACATCTACAGAATTTCGATTTTCTGTAGGTGCATTTCTATCCATTGTCCTTCTGGAATTTCTACTGAAGCTTCTACATCTGCAGAATTTTGATTTTCTGTAGTTGCATTTTTATCCATTTGTTCTTCAGGCATTTGTACTAAAGCTTGTACATCTGCAAAATTTTGATTTTCTGTAGTTGCATTTCTATCCATTTGTCCTTTAGGAATTTGTACTGAAGCCTGTACATCTGCATAATTTTGATTTTTTGTAGGTGCATTTCTATCCATTTGTCCTTCAGTCATTTATACTGAAGCTTGTGCATCTGCAGATTTTTTATTTTTTGTAGGTGCATTTCTATCCATTTGTTCATGAAAGGTAGTTCTTTCAACTGTTTCATGAATTCTAGTTGTATCCAATTTCTCAAGGGACGCATGTTCAAATTTTTGTCCACTAGATAGGATTACACTTTCATTGCCTTCAATCATAACCAGAGACAAAGGCAACCTAGGTTCTTGAGCAAAACAACCTTCTATACTTTGATACAAATTATTTGTAATGGCAGCATCATCAACAGTTGATCTTTGAGGGACATTTCGGACCACATTATGTGAATCAGAGTTAATTTAGTATGGTTAAGAGTTATATCTTGTACATTACCATTGCCCTAAATTGTAATTGGAGTCAAAGGTTGCCTAGGTTGTTGACAAACATTGTTGTTTGTCACACACTGCTTACATACAGGACATCTAATTTCAACAGTTGATGCATGATTTCTTGTTGTTTGAAAGAAATTCATAGTATTATTTTCTGGTATGGAGTTCTGATCTATAAGTGCTTGACATTGTTGACGAACAACACGAATAGCAACTCTTTTACCCCCAGTAAGAGTGAATTGAAGGATAATATCATGTAGGGGAAAAATTGGAATATTATTCAATTCTACTTCCTTGTGTCGACCCCTCTTTCGAGGAATATTTTGTTGAGATGACTGGTTCGAATGATCCATTGATGAGTTATTCTGCAAAATCAACAAAATAATCAACATTAATACAAAATATAGTTTTTTTGTATAAAAAATACTTTTTATAGCTCAAAAGAAAATATGGAATAGTACAAGAGCATGGGAGGAAGAAACATATATTCTCCAACTTAAGCCACTTAAAAATACCTAAGGATGGAACTTATGCTTTCATTTTAGTGGACTAAGTGGGCATTTCACATTTACAAGGCAGCCTTACAATGTTTTTGCACAACATAAATGTTTTTAGCCAAGATTAGAGAAATAGAAGTACATGAAGGTGTAAAACAATAAAAGACACCATATCCAACTGAGATCACCCAAAAATACTAAACAATGAGGGCTAGGCGTGCATTTTACAGACCTAGTCAAATAAAGATCAAAATAGAAAAACGGCAATTTTCAAAACTTTACTGTACACAAAATAAACATATTTTAAAAATTATGAAGAAGGTTTTTGTCCATAGTATATATAGCTCCAGGTATATGGCTTTAGGTTTTGAAAATCACCTCTATAAACATTATGGCGGGCATTTTTCTAAGCCCATTTTTACGGATTTACACTCTGCTTTTACAAAACAAAATTGTGAATTTAGACATTCTTTTCAATTATGACCCTGCTACTTATAAATTATGATAAGTCATATATGTATAATACATATAGTATGATATAAATAGAATACTATCTTGAGGCTGTGGGCCTGCTACAAGATCCTCGTGTAATTGTTATGAGACATATCTAGACCTCATGCAAATATTATGAGACATATTTGGACATGTGTAAGAACATGGGAGGAAGAAACATATATTATCCAACGTAAGCCACTTAAAAATACCTAAGGATGGAACTTATGCTTGCATTTTAGTGGACAAAGCAGGCATTTCACATTTACAAGGTTGCCTTGCAATGTTTTTGCACAACAAGCATGTTTTTAGCCAAGATTAGAAAAATAGAAATACGGGAAGGTGTAAAACAATAAAAACACCATATCCAACTGAGATCACTCAAAAATACCAAACAATGAGGGCTAGGCATGCATTTTACAGACCTAGTCAAATAAAGTTCAAAATAGAAAAATTGCAATTTTCAAAACTTTAATGTACACAAAATGAACATATTTTAAAAATTGTGAAGGAGGTTTTTGTCCATAGTATATATAGCTCTAGGTATGTGGCTTTAGGTTTTGAAAATCACCTCTATAAACATTATGGCAGGCATTTTTCTAAGCCCATTTTTACATATTTACATGTTGCTTTTACAAAACAAAATTGTGAATTTAGACATTCTTTTCAATCATGACCATGCTACTTATAAATTATGATAAGTCATACATATATAATACATATAGTATGATATAAATAGAATACTATCTTGAGGCTGTGGGCCCGCTACAAGATCCTCATGCAAATGTTATGAAACATATCTGGACTTCATGCAAATATTATGAAACATATTTGGACATGTGTAAGAACATAGGAGGAAGAAACATATATTATCCAACTTAAGCCACTTAAAAATACCTAAGGATGAAACGTATGCTTGCATTTTAGTGGACAAAGCGAGCATTTCACATTTACAAGGCAGCCTTGCAATGTTTTTGCACAACAAGCATGTTTTTAGCCAATATTAGAAAAATAGAAATACAGGAAGGTATAAAACAATAAAAAACACTATATCCAACTGAGATTACTAAAAAATACTAAACAATGAGGGCTAGGTGTGCATTTTACAGACTTAGTCAAATAAAGTTCAAAATAGAAAAATTGCAATTTTCAAAACTTTACTGTACACAAAATAAACATATTTTAAAAATTATAAAGGAGGTTTTTGTCCATAGTATATATAGCTCTAGGTATATGGAATTAAGTTTTTAAAATAACCTCTATAAACATTATGATGGGCATTTTTCTAAGCCCATTTTTATAGATTTACACTCTGCTTTTACAAAACAAAATTGTGAATTTAGACATTCTTTTCAATTATGACCATGCTACTTATAAATTATGATAATTCATAAATGTATAATACATATAGTATGATATAAATAGAATACTATCTTAAGGTTGTGGGCCCGCTACAAGATATTCATGCAAATGTTATGAGACATATCTGGTCTTCATGCAAATATTATGAGACATATTTGGACATGTGTAAGAACATGGGAAGAAGAAACATATATTCTCCAACTTAAGCCACTTAAAAATACCCAAGGATGGAACTTATGCTTGCATTTTAGTGGACTAAGCGGGCATTTCACATTTACAAGGCAGCCTTGCAATGTTTTTGCACAGCAGTCATGTTTTTAGCCAATATTAGAAAAATAGAAGTAAGGGAAGATGTAAAACAATTAAAAACACCATATCCAACTGAGATCACTAAAAAATACCAAACAATGAGGGCTAGGCATGCATTTTACAGACCTAGTAAAATAAAGTTCAAAACAGAAAAAATTGAAATTTTCAAAACTTTATTGTACACCAAAATAAACATATTTTAATAATTATGAAGGAGGTTTTTGTCCATAGTATATATAGCTCCAGGTATATGGCATTAGGTTTTTAAAATTGACTCTAAAAACATTATGCCAGGCATTTTTCTAAGCCCATTTTTACAGATTTACACGCTGTTTTTACTAAACAAAATTATGAATTTAGACATTATTTTCCAATTATGACAATGCTACTTACAAAATATAATAATTCATACATGTATAATACTTATAGTATGATATAAGTAGAATATGTGCTGTGGGCCCGTGCATTTTTGTAATTCTAGTTTTACAGATTTACACTCTCTTTCTTACATAACAACTCAGGATTTTACTGATTAATTTTGAAATTGACCAAGATACTTAGGAATTATGAATATGTACATCTTTAATGCATAAAGTATGATACTCTTTCCTATAATGAAGTCATAATATATGAATGGTCAAATTTGTTGACTCATTTTAGGTCCAAAACTCTCCTTCTCTGCAAAAATGACATTGCAGACACTTTTGGAACCCAAATTGAAAACCTATATGTACAGTAAGGTGGAAAATAGTAAACCACACCAATTCCAACTTAAATCACTAAAAAATACTCAATAGTGACAGTTAGGCGGGCACTTTTATGAACATGGTAAGAGTTGGTTCCAAACATAAAATTTGTTATTTTGTCAAATTAACTACGAGCAAATGAAACATAATTTTAGGAAACTGAAAGAGGTTTTTTTCAAACTTTATATCTGTCTTCAATCCCATGGTATTACTTTAAATTAATAATATATGTATGGACTGTGGTGTGCATTTTGTTAAGCCCATTTTTGTAGATTAACACTCTGTTTTTTACATAACAAATCATGATTTTAGTGATTAATTTCAATTTCACCGAAATACTTACAAATTATGAATAAGTATGTGTTTAATGCCTATACTTTGATACTCTTTATTATGATAAATTCATGGTATATTCATGGTTAAATTTGTTGATATAATCATTTTAAGACTAAAAATCCCATGCTCTGTAAAAATGCATACATCAGACACTTTTTGAAGCAAAATAAAAAAACTAGTTGTAGAACGTGGAAATATTTATAAATTCATGAAGATGATGTACAAAATACAGTGTCAAACCAAGTGAAAGACAAATTGAACAGTAATGAAAAAAAACAACCTTTGAGACTATGGTAGACTGTAGAAACGACTTAACAACTTTCCCAAAATATATAACAACTTCATTGCTGGATAAATGTACACATATTGATCTTAACAGTTATCACATTAACAGACTGTAACATTGACATCAAAGATATATGAGCAACTAATAAAGCAAATCCATATCACAATGCCATATCAACTAAGTGCATTCTACAGATTTTTTTAGAGCACATTCATTACAATCTTATTCTATATGCTACTATCTGGATTCTTTCCATTTTTTACCATCAACAGAAGTGACAGGCAAGTGCAATTTACTATCACTTGAGATAAGGATGGGATTGGATGAAGTACAATGTGGGCATACCTGAGTCGAAATAATATGATTTTGTGTGGATGAGTCAAGGTTGGTAGACTTCACGCCAAAGGAGTCTCATTAGGTAATGCTGCTTCTTATGCCAATTTAAAAACATGAAGGTATCCACAAGACGTTTTTACATAATCAGAATTATGTTATATGTTTGTCTGGTTATGTATAGGGTACTAGGTAGTCCAAAACACCAGGCAGTCCAAAACAAAACACATTGTTATAAAAATCAGTCATTCAAATTCATGAGAAATGAAATTTTTTGAAACTACCCGCCATGCTCAATCGATCATGGATGCTCAATTGATTTCATTCCACCATGTAGATCTAAAGGGGGCTCATATCATAACTACGCCACGCATTTCTGGCATGTCTTACACTTCCAAGACTGTTATTAACAGTGCTAATTTAATGCAATTTCAAATCTCCATACGCTTAACCTACGTTAAACTCACCGTGGGTTGGAAATTTTGGTTGGGTGACTGTGCTTGCTTTAAGAAAACGACCAATTAACTTATATTTTTTATCGGAAATTGTCTCGATATCCTTTTTTCTGGCTCAAATATTTTTCGGTGAGTAGACTCATTTAACTACTTTACAATAAAAAAATAATATTTTCAATAGGATGTGAGCAATTCTAGCCAATAAAAGAAAGCATCTTTTGATATTATTTGATTAACATTCTTAATGATTTAGGATACATGCTAGTGTATGATAGTTTGCTATGCAAGTGGTGGCATTCAAAGTCCAAAATTAAAGGTGAATATTAAATTGCAATGGGTCTAAGATCTGAGGAAAGTGGATCATCCGATACTTATTTTCTGTTTAGTATAACACATATCATGAAAGCTGGAAAATGTGAGATCTATAAAACACCATACAATCACCTGTGTAATTCATGACCATGAAATCCACTTTTTATTAGTCCTGAAATTAATCTCGGCAAGGGAATGGAAAATCTAGAGCTTCCCATGAAGTCTATAAGTGCTTTGGGGGCATGTGTTCAATCCATAGATTTATAGGAAAACCCTCTACTTGTTTTCTAGACGAGAAACCTTCTTCACATTGGACATGGTGCTCTTATCATCTCCAACAAATGTCCCTATACCTTTTCTTGGATCAGAAGGAATGAGGCTCTTGGCTGCCATTTGAAAGTACATAATTTTCTTGTGAATGTATAGTGGGCCCACACTAAGACTAGATTCGTTATTTTAAACAATATATCAAAGTAGAAAGACATGCCATATCTTATGTTTCTACAAATGGTAATCCATCTCTTGCCACCATTAAAATATTAGTAGATTCCTAGCCTCATGGCCAAAAGATCTTGTTGCAACTCTTGCAATTTTTAAGGTGGACGGATAATAACTTTTTGCTTTTGTTGAAGACCCATATGGTATTAGGTAAAGAGGTTGGCAAGAGTGACCTTTGAGAAAAAAACGCTAACTAGAGGGGTTTATGAAGGAATGTCTTTTCTCCTTCTTCCTGTTAACCATTTCCATCCATAAGGAGCCATGGGAGGCCCCTTCCCCTTCCTTTATGCTAATGCATGTGACCCATTGTTGTTCCACTCTTCTCGGGGTCGTCAAAGTTGAAACCTCTCTTTCATATGGTATTCTTGAAAGTATATATTTTTGTTTGACTAGTATAACCACTTAATTTGTGGTTGGAGGTGCATAGACATTTACTACCTTTTATTGATTAAGATGAACTATGTAAATTAAAAATCTATAAAAGAAATTAAACAAGCGATTGCCCCGAAAAGGTGCAATAAAAAGCTGAAGGAAAAAAAAGTGAAGTGGTTATGATCAAGTGAAAAAAGAGCAATATTTAAAGACCTCTAGAATAATTTTAAGCACAATCCAATTAATAAATCAACAAAAGCTTTAGGTAATCATACATAGCATAACATGTAGTAATGAACAACAATGCGAAGCCTTCTAATATATCCATTAAAAATGACAATATGAAACCGGCAACACAATGCACAAGCAAAAGAAAAAGCTAAAGAAGACAATTGCATCTATAATAAAAATCAATATGCATGCTCATTAAAATTTTACCACTTATAAAGCATTACACATAACTTGAAAATCATATATTTTAGGACATTGTTACATAGTAAGACACATGACTTTCTAATTTGTAAAACCCTATAGGATTTAATTGTATCATAGACAAACGAAAATTAACAAAAGTGAACCTATAAGCAAGGGGCCAAAATTTTTATGCATAAAATATCAAATTTGGAAAGCCTTATATATTAGCTTTAAAATTTCAAACATCCAAAGCCACTAAAAAACATAGGCATTCAAATTTGTTAAAGCATGGATGTTAAGATATTTATCCCCATTCAAGTTTCAAAGAGGTAGTTTCCACATTTAAATTTAACTACCATTTACCATAGTTCAAAGCTTAGATTAGCTACATAATCACACTACATCTAAACCACACTTCTTACATAATATGTGTATCTACCTGTTAAGATATAACCCGACCTACTTGCATTAAATGAACAAAAACATTAAAACACCACAAATAGGCATAGTATTCAACATCTATCCTTGATACCCTATGCTCCTCAAAGTATATTTGGCAGTTGCCCCTCCAAAAAAGATTTAATTGTCCACCCATATTCACACACTGCTCTGTCATTTTACTATCAAGGTACTTCTAAATAGTAAATGAATATTTGTGGCTGAACAAACACCAGGCAAATTACTCGAAGAGTAAGAACCAAGTCCCCATATTTGACTCGAAAGTGGAGTTATATATGGCATCTCTTCAACATCAATGCCCATATCATCATTGGACATGGTAGTCAAACCACCACTAATAAATTATTGTTCCTTCTGCATTTCATAAATATGATTATTCCACTATGTATTTAGCAATACATTTTATTTTGTAAAACCAAACATTGAAAAAATCTTTCATCACCACAATCTCCACTAGAAATATACAATATTTTACTTTTTAAAGTTAAAAAAAAACTTTAAAAAAATTGAGTTGATGTTTTATAAAATAGTAAAGTTTTGTGTTTAACATTTACAAAAAGTATATTCTTCTTAGAAGATCTTCTGCAACACATACCAAATTATGAAACTTTGACTATGGAGATATCTTCTCACACACACTTTAATTTAAATTTTAAAAAAATAGTGAACAAAATAAATGCTACTCAACCTTATCCTATGATCAAAATAAAATAAATTATAGTTTCATATTGTCATGCATAACGTCTTGAGGCTTTTTTTTTGTGGTTTGGATATTGGAAGAGCAAGCAAGTCATTTTGAAGTGAGCATGTTTTTGTTATTTATTAAAGTTTTAGTTGGACAACAAAGTGGTTGATGCCTTAATCTTTAAATGACATCATAGCAAGCTTAGGATGTCTAACTCTTATAAAAATAAAAACAAAACACATGAAACCAAATATAAATATAATCTTATGTAAAAAAACTTGAATTTCTTTTTTTAATAAAAATATACCACAATGCAATTAACAAAATGGTAGAGGTTTTGTACTTTTATATTTCCCAATAACCTTTGTTTAAGTGGTTTCTAGATAACATGTCTTGTCTCATACATAATTGCAAGTCTCTTTTAAATCATTTGATAAAAATAAATAATTAATATAAAAAATTATAATAATAAATAATGAATATAAAAATGTTTTGCAAGTCTCCAAATTAAGTGAGTACTTACCATTCCAAAAGGATCTTTAATTGTCGATTGATTGATTGGTCGACATGGTTAACAAAGGTCTTATTGGGTGGTCCCATCCATTTTCACATAGTTCATTAACTCATCATTTTCCTTGAGATACGTCTATAACATTTTAACTATATGTTTGGAAAAATAAAATATGTTGTTAGGTATGTATTAAACATAGTGTGCCACCTAAACAATGATAGAAATTGCAATGTCTTTTGTCAAATGTGTTTGATTTGATCATTATGTGTTTTTTATGCAGTTGCTCCAATCAACTATGCACATCTATCTGCAAATTAGATGCAACAATTTCTCAAAGCAAAGAATTCAAAAACAACTTTACACCCTGGAAAAGGGAAAGGATTAGTGTCATTTCAGAGGGCAAGGATACAATGTTCATGTACTTGAACTCCCTATGTTGGCTCGACATGTTTGTAACACCATCTTTTTCTGCTGAATCCTAAACGAAATTATTATTGTTCACTTTGTATTTCAATTCGTATCAAACATGTTTTTCCTTTTTATAGTTGTTACTGCACCAATTATAACAACACATTTGAGTATTTTCTTGATGAGATTAGTTTCTTCCATGTCATCCCAAACTATGATTTGATGTTTGTTGTAAATCCCATTTGGCATTGATCTCTTCTTTAAAAGCAACAAGACATGTATAAAATATGCTTTGACATCCCATGTCAAACTGTAATGTGATTTTAATTGGAATTCCCTACTTGTTATTTTGAAAAAGTGTTAAGTTCAATAAAATTGTTATGTATTATGATTTGAACTATTCTCTATCTTTTCAAAAATTGTAGTGTTCCATTTTGTTGTGGTATTAATTGTAGTGTTCCATTTATCAATATTTATTGTTTGAGTGAAATAGTTATCAAGGTATTTTTTCCATAATATTTATATAGAAATCTGATTGTTATAAATAATCTTACATCCTCATATAAATAATAAAAGACATTACCTACACACTAGGAACACTACATTCTTTTAATCATTTCCCCATGCAACATAAAAGTTAAAAGGATCATATAATTTACAAACATTTATATACACTCCCTCAATTTAATCTTACATTTGTTCCCTTCTTTTACCCTCTAACAACCACCTTATCGGTGTATTATTGCACCTTCTTGGGGCAATTGCTATGGCTATCATTGTTTAGGAATTGCAACTTACCAAGAATGCACCCTTCACAAACTTTGTTTGGTTGTTCAATCAATGACAAACCATTCACCATTTTTTTTCTATGCAATAAATTTAGACCATTGAAGCTTAAATGACCAAATCTTAAGTGACATAACCATGACTGATCCGAGAGGTCTGCTTCGAAAGCAACAGACAAATCTTTTTGCAATGTATTTATTTTCACCTTGCTTAGTTTCAAATTTTATGCTACCTTTACCCATGACAACTACTTTGTTATCATCTCCCAATTTTACTTCTAACTACACAAATTCATATATGTTTGCAAACATATCCTTGTTTCCACTCATGTGGTTACTACAACCACTACCTAAAAACCATACTTCTTTTGAGCTTTCTTGTGCACTATTACAAGTAATAAACACGGAATCACTATTTTTAGAGTGCTCTTTCTCTTGAGAAATTTGCATTCTGCCTATTCATATCAAATTGCTTCTAGGCTACATTCACATGCATAATGACCAAATTTTTGACAATAGTGGCATTGGATATGTGATTTTTCATACTTTTGTCTTTGGTCATGAAATTCAAGGGAATGTCTGTCACCTCTACTTCTTTTGCTTGCAAAGAAATTGGAATTTTCTCCTTCTTCATGAGATTTGTCTAATCTGCCACCTTCATTGTGATTGTTGATTCTTCCTCTTCCAAATCCTCTTACACCTATATTAGTGATTCTTCCTCCTCTTCTGCTGCTACTAACTTGAATTTGTGATTTGAATGCATTTTCCATAGAGGAACCATTTGACCTATTGAGTCTTTGCTCATGGGTTTGTAAAGACCCCATAATACCATCAATATAAACTTGAGACAAATCTTTAGATTCTTCAATAGCTACAACAGTTGGGTCAAATCTAATAGGAAGACTCCTCGATATATTTTCTACAACCTTTTGATCATCCAAAGTATCTCCATGAGACTTTGTTTGATTTACTATACTCAATGCACGAGTGAAAAAATCATTTATTGTCTTAGAATTCGACATTTGCAAATTTTCAAAATCTCTTCTAAGCATTTGTAAAAATGTCCAAAATACACTAGCAAATACCCATGGCACATTTTAAAAAAAAAATCTAATGTGCAAATATTGCATATATGGTATATGTTTAGAAATTATATACTGGTATACAATATTCCTAATTATATGTTTAGAAATTGGGTTATCTTGGGTATTTTCATAAACGTGAATTGTATGTACCAGTGTATGAAGATGGATATGAATTATAATTTTATTGCAAATTTTCAAAATCTCTTCTAAGCTAATGTAAAAATGTACATGTGATAATGATAAGTTAGAGGGAATCCAAGGAAAGTACCACAAGTTGAGGGGAAAATGAGAAAATGTTCTTATATTTTTTTACATAAAAGAAAGTGCACATGTTTTTTACTTGTGCTCATTAGAAATGTTCACATGTTTTTAACACTTGGGTTATTTTAAAATGCACATATGCTTTTAATGCTTATGTAATTTTTTGTTCATAAAACCAACATTAAAATTTGGTTTAATGGGAAAATTACATGGAGATTTGACAACTTGGCTAAAGCTATTTAAACAAGAAGGCCTTGCCTTTCTTAAAAATTACATGCATTCCTAAAAATCGCATTGGTATGTATTCCAAGTGCAATGAAAAAAGGAAGCAACGTTATATGTATTCATTGATAACTTAATATAAATGAGTCAAACTAATGTTTCATGGCATGAAATATAATTTTCTTTATATTTAAAAAACATACACACGCACGCACAAACCTTATAAACATTATAATTGTCATAAAGACAATAAGAAACATCATAAATTTAACTATGTAAAGACACAAAGATAACATTTAAGATTATAATTTTAAACCATCATTAACTAAAGGTAATTATAATCAACCATAATCAACTGTAACTAACAATATTTTACAAAATTCAACCATAGTGAGCTTTAATCAAGCATTATTAACCTTGTTCAACTATAGTCACCTAGAAGTAAACATAGTTAACCCAATCATAACCAATAATAGTCAACTATAATCTATAAACCATAAAGTCAACCACATAAACCATATCATTAGTCAACTATAATCTATAAACCATAAAGTCAACCACACACACCATATCATTAGTCAACTATAATCTATAAACCATAAAGTCAACCAAATACACCATATCATTAAACAAATTATCTATGTTATCGTATAAACCATAGGTAGATGTCTCTTTTATTCATTCTCAAACTTTAGAAAGTGACATAACATGTTCATGATAACATTACACAACCCTTTCTATATTCCTTGCCACTCATAGTCAACTATAATATATAAACCATAAAATGAACCACATTGAATATACTTTTCATATAAACAATAGAGCCAAATGCGTGTTTTAATCTTTCTCAAATGTCATAATTTGTTGTAACCCTATTTTACTACTTTTCAAACATCATAGACTATAGTGTGACATCATATTTTCTCTACTATTTTTGAAAGAGAACTACTCACTTTTAACTGTTACAATGCAACAACACCAATCATATCAATGATCTAAATCCATATATATCTACTTCTTAAACAAGAATATGTACCATATAAATTATTTGTGTAAACCATATAATAAAATATACATTTTATTTAACTTCAAATTTCATAAGAATATTCGCTAAGGACTCTAGGCCCGTCTTGTTGCTCCGATTAACCCATCTTCTCTTTGGATGAGGACACCTGCACCTCTACTAGTCATTGCAAAGGATTAAAAGGTCCAGGTTAATAGGCTCTACCAATTATGAAAGTCCAACTACTTTTTATTACTTCTTGATTTTAGAATACTCTTACTTTACACATATTATTAATACTCTCATTACTCCTACTTAGCTCTTCTTTAGACTACTTAGTACCTATTCCTCTTACCTATTCCTCCTTATTTACGCTCCTCCTACTTAGTTAGTTTTACTCCTACTTTAGCATATTAATACTTACTTTATCCCCTACTTATACTTATTACTTAATTTAGCCTACATCTTACTTAGTTATCCTACTTACGACTTCTTTATGCTCTCTTTAACTATACTTCTTTATTCACATATATGTACTGAAGAGCTATGAACCCCACTTGCTCCTATAATATGGATTTTTTGATGTTTTTGAACCAATGCACGATCTTACACTTACGATGGAACCTGTTTTGATAAGTCGCTAAGCCCATACTCTTTTATTTCTCTTCAAATATTAAAATGTGATACAACCATTTATCTATTCTATTTTAATAATTATTATATATTTTTAAACATTAAAATCCAAAAAAAATCAAGCATACTAGTGATAAAAAAAATCCCTAATTAATCCTATCTAAAAATAAAACTATATAAATAATTTAATACATAAAATAGTGTTAGGATTATTAATCCTCCCTTGTCCAAATTTGGTCATATGTCTAAATTGGGAGTTGTGTCTAAATCGGGAGTCCATCCAGTCTATTTATAGTCATTAACACCATTGGGTCCACTTGACCTAATTGGGGCACATGTTTCAATTACTAAAGTGTGGGGAACACTAATTGAGGCCCACTGCCACTTATTGCACTTGATTGCATAAGTTTAGGAGCCTCCTAGATCAATCCCTACAATTTAGGAAGCCACTGGGAGTGCCGAAACCAACCAAGGTCAGTTCACTTCAGTTAATGACTAGTCAAGCTAAGTTAGGAGTCAGTTACATTCAGTTCTAGTCCTCTACATTCAGTTAGCGCTAGGTTTACTTGACTGAACACATGTGGGGCACATTTCTCATGTACCACTATCAGTTAACCTTAGTCAACACTGAATGTAACACTTTACAGTGTGTTTTAGAGCTCCGATGAAATCCGGTTATGGTTTAGACAAGGTCAGTTAACCACTGAGTCCTCCGATAGTGATTTAGACAAGGTCTTGGTTACCTACAGTCAAGTAGAGTCTAATCAATTTGAACTTCCTCATGTGGATTCAAATTGCTTGTGGCTATTAAAACCATTGTACTTCATTGTAATTATCTATCTAATTACTCTTTGATTAATGAAAAGCATTCACAGCTGCAAGCCATTTTTGCACTGTTTCATTCTTCAATAAC
>LPNX010958431.1:50659-186343 GCA_001517045.1 Pseudotsuga menziesii
TTTCTGATATGATATTATTTGGTTCATATTTTAAAATCCAAAAGCCTTCAGTCATGCTTGTAGCTACTCTCACCAATTCTGGTGTGAAAAATCAAGTATTGCACTTTCTCTTCAAAACTGCTGATGGGGATTTGGTGTTAGTTTCCTCATATGAGGTTGCTGATATTTTATTATGTGATTCATTATCTATTTCAGAAGATATATTAGACTATGGAGCTCAAGCATTCGCTCTCAACAGTCCCAGTGCTTCTTTACCATTGATCACATGCTCATCTCCTCACAGAACTAGTAAAGAGGAAGATTTTCTGCATCCACCTGGACACCTGCTCCTAACACTTGGGGCTATTCTTACCACTCATGGTTTTTTGTTCATGGATGCAACATATCAATTTCTTGAGTGTTCCTCACATTCTCTGAATTCTCAAGAACCTTTTCTCACTTTTCAGTTGACTTCAGTTGCTCTACATGGGTCCAGTCTTCATCTGGCAGCTGTCTATATTTCTGATTTAGTTGAGCATATCATTCTTCTTCCAAAGAGGAAGATTCCTCCAAACATAATGATGGAGAGGTTCACATGCCAGGCCCCAGGATACCTGTGCACAGAAGAACCAGATTGATCCTGATTCTACCTACTTAATTAGAGGGGGGGATTTTTTCCCATGTAGTTTTTTCCCCAGCACCTTGTTTTTGAGCAGTTACTTTACTTTACTTGATGTAATGGGTGACCTATGGTCTTAGTTACCAGGGCCCACAGTTTGTCCAAGTTAGCATTCAGGGGGGTGTTAGGATTATTAATCCTCCCTTGTCCAAATTTGGTCATATGTCTAAATTGGGAGTCATGTCTAAATCGAGAGTCCATCCAATCTATTTATAGTCATTAACACCATTGGGTCCACTTGACCTAATTGGGGCACATGTTTCAGTTACTAAAGTGTGGGGAACACTAATTGAGGCTCGTTGCCACTTATTGCACTTGATTGCATAAGTTTAGGAGCCTCCTAGATCAATCCCTACAATTTAGGAAGCCACTGGGAGTGCCAAAACCAACCAAGGTCAGTTCACTTCAGTTAATGACTAGTCAAGCTAAGTTAGGAGTCAGTTACATTCAGTTCTAGTCCTCTACATTCAGTTAGCGCTAGGTTTACTTGACTGAACACATGTGGGGCACATTTATCACCTACCACTGTCAGTTAACCTTAGTAAACACTGAATGTAACACTTTAGTTGTGTTTTAGAGCTCCGATGAACTCCAATTATGGTTTAGACAAGGTCAGTTAACCACTGAGTCCTTCGATAGTGATTTAGACAAGGTCTTGGTTACCTATAGTCAAGTAGAGTCTAATCAATTTGAACATCCTCATGTGGATTCGAATTTCTTGTGGCTATTAAATCCATTGTACTTCATTGTAATTATCTATCTAATTACTCTTTGATTAATGAAAAGCATTCACAACTGCAAGCCATTTTTGCACTATTTCATTCTTCAATAACTGAGTAAATTGTGTGATCTATCATGTGAGTTGTGTGTTTGTCCACAGATCTATGTGCTCAATTTAATAAAGAGAACATGTATCACTAATTGTATTAGTGTACCATATCAAACATAATTCAATGTCATTTTTATTCTTTTTCAAAGTCACAACGTGAACTAGATCTATTTTTATTTAATTTTAACCCTAATGTGACACAACCCTTTCTCTATTCCTTTTGAAAGAGGAATATACCATGGGAAATGTTACAATGTTTTAAAAGGATAACAAGCTATAGCTGATAAAGACAATCATACTTTTTAAATTATTATTTTTGAAATGTTACAATGATTTTTTTTTGAAAGGTTACAATATGATATAATATTGGATAAAAGTATATTATTAACTTCAAACATGAATTCAAATTATTAATTTTGAAATGTTACACGTAACATAATATTGGATAAAAGTGTACTATTAACTTTAAACATAAATTTTAAGATTATTTTTATTTAAATGTTAAATGCAAAATCACACTAAAATTAAAGATATTACAAAACTCAAATATAGCCTCTTAAATTATTACTTTTAGAATGTTAAACAAGTGACATAACATTGAAATCAACCAATGGCACATATCACCAATAACAATAAATCATAAAAGCAACTATTATATTTATACTTTTAAACTTATTACTTTTCAATGTCATGCATTATGGCATAACATTGAGATCAACCATTATGGATCTCAAACATAAGCTCTTAAACTATTATCCTTGAAATGCTCCCAATATGGCAACCTAAACTAATAGGAAAATCAGAGGAAAATCTCTTTAGATTGTTTTGTTGATCTTGTTATTAGCATTTGTTATATGGAATGTTAGCAATTAATTAGCACAACCTTATTAAAACTAGTTTATATAAATCAATCGATAACATAATATTTTCAACTCTTGATATTATCATTGCATTTAGAGTAGCTAGATACTCTATAGATTAGTGTGGGGAAAATGTCATGTAAAGTGACGTTGATATGGCAATAGATCCTACATCATAAAATAATAACATGTCTCATAAAATAAAAAATAAAAAACAACATACATCCATGTTCAATAAAAAATAATAACATGTTTCATAAAATAATAAAATAAAATACAACATATATCCATATTCAATAGGATCTATCAAGTACATAGAAGATTAATTTTTTTTAAATGTAAACTTTTTATCTTAAAATTTTTGTAAGTTAAGAAAAAATTACATATAATAAAATTAAGATCTTCTTAATATTTATAAATCTAAATTTAATATATACACAACATTAATGTTATTGTTTTATTATTTACTAATATAAACCATATAAGTCATATTTAAAAATTATACTCAATAAAAAGTGACGTAGATTTGTTCATGTTAAGAAGAGATTATTATCAATCTCAATCCTTCAAAGTCCTTCAAAGCAATTGAGATGTTTCATATGATATTATGAAATTGTGGAAAATTTGTTGCTCTTTTCTCACTATAGAATTACAGTTAATGTTTTCATTTTTATAATATAAGAATGATTTTGTTGACAAAGAAAAAATGTTAGATCAATATACTTATAGGTGTAGTAAAATGGAACATCGCAAATTAATTATGTAATAAACTATTTACTATATAAAATGGTTATGGATTTCTTTTTTAGGTAGTTTGATAAAAAAAACAATTTAATTTTTTTTTCACATGTGTGAGAAGTGGCCTTAAACTTACTTTTACTTTTTATGTCAAGGCCCAGTCAAAATTGAACACAAGTTTCTAAGCAACTGAGAAATTCATCTAGACTGACCGATACACCGTCCTCATCAAAGCAACTTAAGCTCTCCATTGAATTTGACTCAATAGTTTTCATGCAAATGCATTTAATTATGAAACAAGATCTGGTGGTGAAGCATATTCTTAAATCATAGTCATAAAGTTCAAAATAGAAAAATTGCAATTTTCAAAACTCTAATGTACACAAAATAAACATATTTTAAAAATTGTGAAGGAGGTTTTTGTCCATAGTATATATAACTCTAGGTATATGGCTTTAGGTTTTGAAAATCTCATCTATAAACATTAGGGCGGGCATTTTTCTAAGCCCATTTTTACAGATTTACACTCTGCTTTTACAAAACAAAATTGTGAATTTAGACATTCTTTTCAATCATGACCATGCTACTTATAAATTATGATAAGTCATACATGTATAATACATATAGTATGATATAAATAGAATACTATCTTGAGGCTATGGGCCCGCTACAAGATCCTCATGCAAATGTTATGAAACATATATGGACTTCATGCAAAGATTATGAGACATATTTGGACATGTGTAAGAACATAGGAGGAAGAAACATATATTATCCAACTTAAGCCACTTAAAAATACCTAAGGATGGAACGTATGCTTGCATTTTAGTGGACAAAGCGGGCATTTCAAATTTACAAGGCATCCTTGTAATGTTTTTGCACAACAGGCATGTTTTTAGCCAATATTAGAAAAATAGAAATACAGGAAGGTGTAAAACAATAAAAAGCACCATATCCAACTGAGATTACTAAATAATACTAAACAATAAGGGCTAGGTGTGCATTTTACAGACTTAATCAAATAAAGTTTAAAACAGAAAAATTGCAATTTTCAAAACTTTACTGTACACAAAATAAACATATTTTAAAAATTATAAAGGAGGTTTTTGTCCATGGTATATATAGCTCCAGGTATATGGAATTAGGTTTTTAAAATCACCTCTATAAACATTATGGTGGGCATTTTTCTAAGCCCATTTTTACAGATTTACACTTTGCTTTTACAAAACAAAATTGTGAATTTAGACATTCTTTTCAACTATGACCATGCTACTTATAAATTATGATAATTCATAAATGTATAATACATATAGTATGATATAAATAGAATACTATCTTAAGGCTGTGGGCCCGCTACAAGATATTCATGCAAATGTTATGAGACATATCTGGTCTTCATGCAAATATTATGAGACATATTTGGACATGTGTAAGAACATGGGAAGAAGAAACATATATTCTCCAACTTAAGCCACTTAAAAATACCTAAGGATGGAACTTATACTTGCATTTTAGTGGACTAAGCAGGCATTTCGCATTTACAAGGCAGCCTTGCAATGTTTTTGCACAGCAGTCGTGTTTTTAGCCAAGATTAGAAAAATAGAAGTACAGGAAGATGTAAAACAATAAAAAACACCATATCCAACTGAGATCACTAAAAAATACCAAACAATGAGGGCTAGGCGTGCATTTTATAGACCTAGTCAAATAAAGTTCAAAACAGAAAAATTGCAATTTTCAAAACTTTATTGTACACAAAATAAACATATTTTAATAATTATGAAGGAGGTTTTTGTCCATAGTATATATAGCTCCAGGTATATGGCATTAGGTTTTTAAAATTTCCTCTAAAAACATTATGGCGGGCATTTTTCTAAGCCCATTTTTACATATTTACACTCTGTTTTTACTAAACAAAATTATGAATTTAGACATTCTTTTCCAATTATGACAATGCTACTTATAAAATATAATAATTCATACATGTATAATACTTATAGTATGATATAACTAGGGTATGTGCTGTGGGCCCGTGCATTTTTGTAATCCTAGTTTTACAGATTTACACTCTATTTCTTACATAACAACTCAGGATTTTACTGATTAATTTTGAAATTGACCAAGATACTTAGGAATTATGAATATGTACATCTTTAATGCATAAAGTATGATACTCTTTACTATAATGAAGTCATAATATATGAATGGTCAAATTTGTTGACTCATTTTAGGTCTAAAACTCTCCTCTGCAAAAATGACACTGCAGACACTTTTGGAACCCAAATTGAAAACCTATATGTACAGTAAGGTGGAAAATAGTAAACCATGCCATTTCCAACTTAAATCACTAAAAAGTACTCAATAGTGACGATTAGGCAAGCATTTTTATGAACATGGTAAGAGTTGGTTCCAAACATAAAATTTGTTATTTTGTCAAATTAACTACGCGCAAATGAAACATAATTTTAGGAAACTGAAAGAGGTTTTTTTCAAACATATATCTGTATTCAATCCCATGGTATTACTTTAAATTAATAATATATGTATGGACTGTGGTGTGCATTTTGTTTAGCCCATTTTTGTAGATTAACACTCTGTTTTTTACATAACAAATCATGATTTTAGTGATTAATTTCAATTTCACCGAAATACTTACAAATTATGAATAAGTATGTGTTTAATGCATATACTATGATACTCTTTATTATGATAAATTCATGGTATCTTCATGGTCAAATTTGTTGATATAATCATTTTAAGACTAAAAATCCCATGCTTTGTAAAAATGCATACATCAGACACTTTTTGAAGCAAAATAAAAAGACTAGTTGTAGAATGTGGAAATATTTATAAATTCATGAAGATGATGTACAAAATATAGTGTCAAAAACCAAGTGAAAGACAAATTGAAAGAAAAATTAAACAACAATGTCAAAAACCGAGTGAAAGACAAATTAAACAACAATGTCAAAAACCAAGTGAAAGACAAATTGAACAGTAATGAAAAAAAACAACCTTCGAGACTACGGTAGACTGTAGAAACGACTTAACGGCTTTCCCAAAATAGATAACAACTTTATTGCTGGATATATGTACACATATTGATCTTAACAGTTATCACATTAACATACTGCAACATTGACATCAAAGCTATATGGGCAACTAATAAAGCAAATCCATATCACAATGCCATATCAACTAAGTGCATTCTACAAAATTCAACCATAGTGAGCTTTAATCAAGCATTATTAACCTTGTTCAACTATAGTCACCTAGAAGTAAACATAGTTAACCCAATCATAACCAATAATAGTCAACTATAATCTATAAACCATAAAGTCAACCACATAAACCATATCATTAGTCAACTATAATCTATAAACCATAAAGTCAACCACACACACCATATCATTAGTCAACTATAATCTATAAACCATAAAGTCAACCAAATAAACCATATCATTAAACAAATTATCTATGTTATCGTATAAACCAGAGGTAAAGGTCTCTTTTATTCATTCTCAAACTTTAGAAAGTGACATAACATGTTCATGATAACATTACACAACCCTTTCTATATTCCTTGCCACTCATAGTCAACTATAATATATAAACCATAAAATGAACCACATTGAATATACTTTTCATATAAACAATAGAGCCAAATGCGTGTTTTAATCTTTCTCAAATGTCATAATTTGTTGTAACCCTATTTTACTACTTTTCAAACATCATAGACTATAGTGTGACATCATATTTTCTCTACTATTTTTGAAAGAGAACTACTCACTTTTAAATGTTACAATGCAACAACACCAATCATATCAATGATCTAAATCCATATATATCTACTTCTTAAACAAGAATATGTACCATATAAATTATTTGTGTAAACCATATAATAAAATATACATTTTATTTAACTTCAAATTTCATAAGAATATTCGCTAAGGACTCTAGGCCCGTCTTGTTGCTCCGATTAACCCATCTTCTCTTCGGATGAGGACACCTGCACCTCTACTAGTCATTGCAAAGGATTAAAAGGTCCAGGTTAATAGGCTCTATCGGTTATGAAAGTCCAACTACTTTTTATTACTTCTTGATTTTAGAATACTCTTACTTTACACATATTATTAATACTCTCATTACTCCTACTTAGCTCTTCTTTAGACTACTTAGTACCTATTCCTCTTACCTATTCCTCCTTATTTACCCTCCTCCTACTTAGTTAGTTTTACTCCTACTTTAGCATATTAATACTTACTTTATCCCCTACTTATACTTATTACTTAATTTAGCTTACCTCTTACTTAGTTATCCTACTTACGACTTCTTTATGCTCTCTTTAACTATACTTCTTTATTCACATATATGTACTGAAGAGCTATGAACCCCACTTGCTCCTATAATATGGCTTTTTTGTTGTTTTTGAACCAATGCACGATCTTACACTTACGATGGAACCTGTTTTGATAAGTCGCTAAGCCCATACTCTTTTATTTCTCTTCAAATATTAAAATGTGATACAACCATTTATCTATTCTATTTTAATAATTATTATATATTTTTAAACATTAAAATCCAAAAAAATCCAAGCATACTAGTGATAAAAAAAATCCCTAATTAATCCTATCTAAAAATAAAACTATATAAATAATTTAATACGTAAGATAGAACATGTATCACTAATTGTATTAGTGTACCATATCAAACATAATTCAATGTCATTTGTATTCTTTTTCAAAGTCACAACGTGAACTAGATCTATTTTTATTTAATTTTAACCCTAATGTGACACAACCCTTTCTCTATTCCTTTTGAAAGAGGAATATACCATGGGAAATGTTACAATGTTTTAAAATCAAACATATTAGGGATAACAAGCTATAGCTGATAACCACAATCATACTTTTTAAATTATTATTTTTGAAATGTTACAATGAATTATTTTTTTTGAAATGTTACAATATGATATAATATTGGATAAAAGTATATTATTAACTTCAAACATGAATTCAAATTATTAATTTTGAAATGTTACACGTAACATAATATTGGATAAAAGTGTACTATCAACTTTAAACATAAATTTTAAGATTATTTTTATTTAAATGTTAAATGCAAAATCACACTAAAATTAAAGATATTAAAAAACTCAAATATAGCTTTTTAAATTATTACTTTTAAAATGTTAAACAAGTGACATAACATTGAAATCAACCAATGCCACATATCACCAATAACAATAAATCATAAAAGCAACTATTATATTTATACTTTTAAGCATTATGGCATAACATTGAGATCAACCATTATGGATCTCAAACAAAGCTTTTAAACTATTATCCTTGAAATGCTCCCAATATGGCAACCTAAACTAATAATTAGGAAAATCTCTTTAGATTGTTTTGTTGATCTTGTTATTAGCATTTGTTATATGGAATGTTAGCAATTAATTAGCACAACCTTATTAAAAGTGGTTTATATAAATCAATCGATAACATAATATTTTCTACTTTTGATATTATCATTGCATTTAGAGTAGCTAGATTCTCTATAGATTAGTGTGGGGAAAATGTCATATAAAATGGGGTTGATATGGCAATATATCCCACATCATAAAATAATAACATGTCTCATAAAATAAAAAATAAAAAACAACATACATCCATGTTCAATAAAAAATAATAACATGTCTCATAAAATAATAAAATAAAATACAACATATATCCATATTCAATAGGATCTATCAAGTACATAGAAGATTAATTTTTTTTAAATGTAAACTTTTTATCTTAAAATTTTTATACGTTGAGAAAAAAATACATATAAAAAAATTAAGATCTTCTTAATACTTATAAATCTAAATTTAATATATACACTACATTAATGTTATTGTTTTATTATTTGCTAATATAAACCATATAAGTCATATTTAAAAATTATACTCAATAAAAGGTGACGTAGATTTGTTCATGTTAGGAAGAGATTATTATCAATCTCAATCCTTCAAAGTCCTTCAAAGCAATTGAGATGTTTCATATGATATTATGAAATTGTGGAAAATTTGTTGTTCTTTTCTCACTGTACAATTACAGTTTATGTTTTCATTTTTATAATATAAGAATGATTTTGTTGACAAAGAAAAAATGTTAGATCAATATACTTACAGGTGTAGCAAAATGGAACATTGCAAATTAATTATGTAATAAACTATTTACTATATAAAATGGTTATGGATTTCTTTTTTAGGTAGTTTGATAAAAAAAACAATTTAATTTTTTTTTCACATGTGTGAGAGCTGGCCTTAAACTTACTTTTACTTTTTATGTCAAGGCCCAGTCAAAATTGAACATAAGTTTCTTGAGTTACATTCATCTCGACTGACCGATACACCGTCCTCATAAAAAATTAAAAGCAACTTAAGCTCTCCATTGAATTTGACTCAAGGAAATGCATTTAATTATGAAACAAGATATATTTTCAAAGAACTGGTGGTGAAGCATATTCTTAAATCATAGTCATAAAAAATCATTAAAACTAAATGTACAAATTGAGCTCATATTCATATTCCATCATTAAATTCCTTGTTGTCTGTTTCACGTAAGCATGTAAGAACTGCTTTCCGGTAAAAGAGAAATTCTGAAACCTTTCTGATGAAAGATAATTTCTCAAACCGCTCCCCAAAATCGTTAATGATTGTCGTTAGGTTTTGTGAATCAAAAAAATTGTGTCCATTACAATCAGTGGAGTGTAACATCTTTATGTTAGTAATTGAGATTAAAACAGAGTTAAATTTTGATTTTGTAAAATCAAATACACCGGATTTCGACTAAAAAGTGGTAGTTCTATCCAAATCGTCAAATTTTTAAATGATTCCATTTTAATCACGTAGTCTAAAAATTTGACAATTTGGGTTGGAATAGATGGAATGTTTTTGAAAAAAAATGGCTAGAATTTTTCAAAATCGAAGTTACAGCCGTGAAGTTTTGAAATTTTCGGTTCCTTAAGGATTTCTAAGGGTGTTGAATCCATTTCTACCCTTCGAATCGCAATTAAAACAAAGTTAAATTCTGATTATGCAAAATCAAACACACCGGATTCCGGCCAAAAAATGGTCGTCCGATCTAAATCATCGAACTTTTAGATGACTCCATTTTAATTGCATAGTCTAAAATCCGACAATTTAGATTGGAATAGACAGATTTTCCTAGTACGTTTTTGAAAAAATATAGTCGAAATTTTTCAAAATCGAAGTTACAGCTGTCAAGTTTTGGAATTTCGAGTGCCCCAGGGGTCTCTAAGGGTGTGGAATCCATGTCTACCCTTCGAATTGTGATTAATACAGAGTTATATTTTAATTTTGCAAAATTAAACATATCAGTTTCTGGGCAAAAAATGGCCGTCCGATCCAAATCGTCGAATTTTTAGACAACTCCATTTTAATTGCGTAGTCTAAAAATTCAATAATTTGGGTCGAAATAAAGGTTTTTTCAGTACATTTAAAAAAATATGGTTGGAATTTTATTAAATCGAAATTACAATGGTCAAGTTTTGGAATTTTGGGTGCCCCAAGGGTTTTAAGGGTGTTGAATCGATTTCTACCATTCGAATTGCGATTGAAACAAAGTTAATTCTGATTTTGCAAAATCAAACACACCAAATTCCAGCCAAAAAATGGTCGTCCAATCCAAATCATTGAATTTTTAGATGACTCCATTTTAATCGCTTAGTCTAAAATTCAACAATTTGGGTTGCGATAGACGGGTTTTTCCAGTACGCTTTTGAAAAACTCTAGTCGAATTTTTCAAAATCGAAGTTACAACTCTCAAGTTTTGGAATTTTGGCTGCCCCAGGGATTTCTAAGGGTGTTGAATCCATTCCTACCCTTCAAATCACGATTAAAACTGAGTTAAATTCTGATTTTGCAAAATCAAACATATGAGATTTCGGCCAAAAAATGGTCATCTGATCCAAATCATTGAATTTTTAGATGACTCCATTTTAATCGCGTGATCTAAAAAATTTACAATTTAGGTCGGAATAGACGGATTTTCTAGAACGTTTTTGAAAAAATATGGTCGAGATTTTTCAAAATTGAAGTTACAACTGTCAAGTTTTGGAATTTTGGGTGCCTCGGGGGTTTCTAAGGGTGTTGCATCCATTTTTGCCATTTGAATCGCGATTAAAACATAGTTAAATTTTAATTTTGCAAAATCAAACACCTTGAATTTCGGCAAAAAATGATCATCCAATCTAACTTGTTGAAGTTTTAAACGACTCTAATTTTTGCACCGAGAGGTGCTCTACAGCCCAATATGAGAGAGATCTTGTAACATTTGTTGATATTATTTTGTAATGCTTTTTACTAACAAAATAATAAAAAATAAAATTTTTAATTATCCACCAAAAAAAATGCCGCCTAGAAAAACAACCTAATATGGGGAAGATGTTGTAATGTTCCTATCTAACAAAACAATAAAAAATTAAAAAAATAATTATCCGCAAAAAGCAAATGTGGGTGATAAAAAAAAACACAATATGGGGGAGATGTTGTAATGTTCCTACCTAACAAAATAATAAAAAATATTGAATTATCTACAAAAAAAATGTTGGCCTTCACATGGTTTTAAAACAACCCATGGTTTTATTATACATGGTTTAGGAGGGCCTTACAAATGGTTTTAAGACCATGCGCAATGGCTCCTAAACAACCCATGGTCTTAGGAGGGCCTTGCACATGGTTTTAAAACCATGTATGGGGAAGATGTTGTAATGTTCGTTAGTAACAAAATAAAAAATAATAATAAATATTACATGTCGATCATAAATAATATTAAATATTAATAATAAACATATTATATGTCGACCTTAAATAAAAAGACGTGTTTTTTGGTGCAAATCAAATCAATGGCTATATATAGGACACACCAAAGCTGATAGCTCCTTGAGCGTAATACCTAAGAAGAAGTTTGCACCTCGAGATATTTGATCCCTCTCGACACTTGATAGAGCCTAGGATTTGGATCTAGACTAGTAATTACTCCTTCGATAGACAAACCATGTGATTTAAAGAGATGAATAATGTAACCGTTGAAATTGAGTAACTCTTGCCACTGTAGCATGCGTGTGTCAATATAACTACAAGGAAGCATAATGCAACGTAATAATAATGAATAGGTGTTAATGAGACCTAAAAAAATTAGTGGAAGTTATGGATATACATTATGTACGAAGTTTATATTGAGCATCTTATTAACATATTGAAAACATGAAGTGAATTGAATCATTTAACAACCTTAACGATCGTTTGGGCAAGGCATTATTTGCCATTAATGACGTTGTAATGTATAGACCTATTACTAAAATCATTAAGAAAGATCAACCTTGAATTTCTTTTAATCCTTAGTGCAAATATATACATTGAAATTCCATGAGCATGTCCCCAACCATAATCAAGGTTAATTAACAAAGGCAATTACAAGCTCTTAAAATGGGTTTGTTTCTGTCAATAATGAAGTAGAATTGTTTATGTTCACAGGGGTGTAGTTTCACTGGCGATTCGCTTGATATGAAGGAAATGTTGTAAATGGAGGTCACAAGTTCAAATCACTTTGTCTTACCCATGCCCGATGTGTTTAGGCCGCATGGGTGCACCTAGGGGTATAGTGGTAGAGGGATTGGATCCCTGGACCCCGTGTCACATGAGTACGGGCCCAATCCCTAGTTGTTGATTCCCCTAGTACAAAATAAAATAAAATAAAGTAGAACTGTGTCACTTTCGATAACCAATGGTTCACACAACTAAACTTCATGAGTATAACTTCTCAATTAAATATCAATGCTTGCTTGCTTGTTGTAAAGTGGTAATATAAATATTCTAAGTTTTCAAAAAATAATTCTAGCATTTTATTTTCTCTCTTATTTTGTTTGGATTTGGATTGGAAATTTTAAAAAAAATATTAAAATCACATATATTAGATATGGAAATTGCATAATTTAGGTGTCATTGAGTATTCGAAGGTGTTGAATCTATTTATAGTTCAAAAAGACACTTTAAACACTTTCAAATTTGAATTTTATCCAAAAAAAATTACCTAATTTCCATGAAAACCTACCTTGAAATAAAAAACTTAAAATAAATAAACTATTCCACTTTTAATTTTGACATTAAATAAAAAAGAAATTGTTAAATGTACAAATTTTGTTTAAGTTGTAAGGAGTTCTCTAATAAGAAAAATTCCTAATAAATAATTAAGAATTTTTTTAGATTAATAATGAATATGAATTTAGTTTAATTTTCTTATACAAATCTTGTTTTTTGAATTTTGCTCTATTCTATATAGATTTATATATTTTGAAAATTGATGGGAGTTTGAGTAGAAATTCTATTTCTTGAATTACTTAATTTTAATGTTTTTTTGAATTTTGCTCTATTCTATATAGATTTATATATTTAGAAAATCAAAAGGAGTTTTAGTAGAAATTCGATTTCTTAAATTATTATATTTTAATTAGGGAAAAAAATCATTACCAGTTTTTTGTATTTTATAATTTTTTAATTCAAAAATTAATTACGTTGAAGGCGTTTTCCCTATGGAGACGTAGTCTCGAAAGATTCCTTGTCTCCCTGCCCATTAACATTCTGACACGTATCGCATGGTGATTGACAAGTTAATTTTCCATGGTCAAAATTTCTGGTTGGTATATTCCGTGATCCGGCAAAGATGGAAGAAGGTGGCATGGAATTAAAACGCTCAGGATTCACCCCTAACTTTCTGATAGATATCTTCTCAAACAATTACACTTCTCCTCCAAAATTTGAATAGCTAAGTGTCGATCTACATAAGTTAGAGCAGATTGGATGACTTACAGTGTACTTCATTAGCTATTTTATTTGCAGTATGATTCATAGCCACTTGAAGAGCTGCAAAAAAGAGCTGATGATTTCATACATAATTTCAAAAGGCCGATGGTAACAACTAAAGCATTATGGACAAAAAGGTAAATCCAACACCTGTAGTTGACCTCATTAATTGAGAACTAGAGCATGTTCGAGCAAATCCGATTATAGGCACAAATCTAGTTTATTAATAACCAACATCCTCGTCAACAAAATTATTGTGTATGATGATTTTTCTCATTGGAGACACGCTTGCTACTGGAGCCGCGCCCTAGCCGCCTTTGCTGCTGGTTCGAATCGATCAAGCGACCATGCCAGCGCCTGAGGGAGGGCCTCCCCCTCCCTCTCCTTCAGCTGATACAGATGCCTTCAACCTTCTTCTACGCCCCTCTGGATCCAATCCCTCTTCCCCTGCCATACCGAAATTCATCAAAAAGCTAGACTCAATTCCTGAAATCGATCTGCCATGCGAAATCCCCATCAAGGTTGCCCTTGCTCTGTCTGAAAGAGGGCTGGTAGGCCAGTTCATGGGGCTTTGGCCCTCAACCAAAACCACAGACGACTGGATCCAACGGAACTGGAGGCCCCAACTCAAGAACAGTGTTACCTGCTACTCCGTAGGGCGAGGGTTCTTCATTTTTGAATTTATATCCAAATACGATCGAGACCTGATCTTCAGAAACGGCCCTTACTTCATGGGTCCTCAAGGACTATATCTCAACAGGTGGACCCCTGACTTCAACGCAGAAGTAGATGTGCCGAAGGAAGTTCCAGTGTGGGTACGGCTCCCCAACCTCCCAGTCCATTGCTGGAATACTCCAACCCTGGAAAAAAATGGAAATGCTCTAGGGAAATACATAGACAAAGCAGATAACAAGGGCCAATACTCATGCGCCCGTATATGTGTCGAGGTCGACCTTGAAGCAGGCCTCCCTAAAGCTGTGAAACTCAAAGTTGGAGATTGGCTATATTTCCAAAAGCTAGACTACGAACAACTGCCATTCAAATGCCGCCAATGCCATGAACATGGCCACTTTCAAAGAAACTGCCCGAAATCCCAGAGTTCCGAAGAAGGAGAAGGATGGCAAAAAGTCAAGAAAAACAAGACAAACGGAAAGAACCAAGAAAAAAGGACTATAGCAGACCTGCAAATCCAGCCATCAAGCTCCAATAAGTCACCTCAGGAATCCTCAAAAGAAGACCGAAGCGGAACTCCAAACCCTAAGGAACAATAAGATCCCAATCCAAATGGGAAGCAGGCAGCCACCATAAGCGATGAACCCCAAACTTCCAAGCAGCCTAATAGCAAAGAAATCAGAAATCAGAACGCAGACCAGCTGGAGCCTGGGGATATACCCCAACACCAGACGGGGATTGAAAATCCAGGCTCCCCCATGGAAGCAAATGAAGATCTACTACAGCTTGACTCAGATCCAGGTGAAGAAACTGATGAAGGCTCCTCCTCTAGCGGCCTGCAATCTATCCCCATCAAAACTCCAAGAGGGAGAAAATCTAAAAAGAAACAAAGAGAAGAAGCCACCTATCTTGCAGTTCTGGAAGGCTCCCAAAAAACGCTAAAAGGGATAATGAATACTCGATAAAAAAAGGAACAAATCAGGCCTCCAAAGAGGCCAATCCCTCCTTTCATAGTTTCCAATGAAATACATTTCCTGGAATTGCAGAGGTCTAGGCTCTACCCTGAAGGAAGAAGCAATGAGAGATCTAATCCGAATTCATAAGCTAGAGATACTGCTATTCCAGGAAACAAAAATGGAGGAAACTGCAATCCTCCAAACCGAGAAAAAATTCTGGAAAAAAGGTACTGGTATTGACAACAACTCCAGAGGCGCCTCCGGAGGAATAGTCACCTTCTGGGACCCCTCCCTGTATGACATTGAAGCTTAAGAACGAACCACGCACTGGATCTTCACCAAACTTCACCACAAACATTCTGGGCGAAAGGTAAGCCTTTTTAATCTCTATGTTCCTGTTTTACATGCGGAAAAAAAAGAGTGCTGGAACACTCTTGATGCCTTTCTCCAGATGCAGCATAGAGATAATATTATAGTAGCTGGAGACCTAAATGTCACTCTGGCTGCCAATGAAAAGAAGGGAGGCAACCCGGTCAGAGATCCTTCAAGGGAATGGGTTGAGGACTTCATTTCTGATTGGGATCTTCTTGACATTAAGCCTGTCAATGGTATGTTCACCTGGACGAACAAGAGGAATGGGCCTGGTCATGTTGCTTCCCGACTAGACCGCTTCCTCGTCCACTCCTCTTTTCTCTCCCTTGGCCTGTTAGCTACTTCCAAAATCCTCCCTCACTGTACTTCAGACCATAAACCAATCCTCCTTGAACTTGCTCTTGACCAAAACCATGGCCCGATCCCCTTCCGTTTCAGCCCTCTTTGGACTCATCATGAGGACTTTCTGAAAATTGTTTCTGACTCCTGGAATGCCCATCTTTCTGGGTCGCCATCCTTCATCTGGGAATCCAAAATAAAAAGACTCAAATTTGCCCTCAAATCCTGGGCCAAACGCATTCCATCTCCGGTCACTAACAGAGAAATCGCCCAAGCTGAGCTGGAAGCGCATCAGTCTAAAGTGGACTCCTCTCCTACGCCTGACTATCTCCTCATTAAGGAAGAAACTCTGCAAAAAAAATTCTTCTCTGCATGCAGAATAGAAGAAGAGTATCAACGTCAAAAATCCCGAAATCTCTGGCTATTGAGTGGAGACAAAAATACCACCTACTTCCATAAGCAAGCTGAGGCACGTAAAAACTTCAAATCTGTCTCGGAAATTCACTTTGAAAGAAAGCTAATCCAAGACGCGGATGGCATAAAGAAAGCTGCTGTAGAAACCTTCTCCGATCTCTTCACCGCCCCCCCTGAAGACCCTATCGACGCCTCATCCCATCCCTTCAATCTCATCCCTCAGCTCATCAACTTGGAGGATAATAATTCTCTTACTGCACCGATCACCATGGAGGAGGTCCAAAAAGCTCTCTCAATTACAAAACCAGATAGTGCCCCTGGTCCAGATGGCTTCACAGCTAGATTCTTCACCTGTTGTTGGGCAATTATAAAGTATGACCTCCTAAAAATGATTCGGTACTCACAGAAAACCAGCAAACTAGGAGGCAGCACAAACTCTTCTTTCCTTGCCTTGATTCCAAAAGAAAAAGGAGCCTCCTCCTTCAACAGGTTCAAGCCCATCTCTCTGTGCAATACTGGTTATAAGCTCATAACGAAGATCATTGCAACCAGACTTTTCCTCCCTCGAATCATCCCGAAAAATCAAGGGGGTTTCATCAAAGGAAGGAAAATCCTTGACAACATTATCTTGTCCAAGAAGCTATCCACTCCAGCTTCCAGCGCAAAGAAAAAGGTATGGTCATCAAACTCGATCTAGCCAATTCCTTTGACCGTGTTAGACACGATTTCCTGTTTGCAGTAATGACTAAATTTGGCTTCTCCCTAAACTTTATAAACTGGGTCAAAGGTTGTATTGGTGACCCTTGGATTTCCCCGCTTGTAAACGAAAGGCCCACCAGCTTCTTCAAGGCCTCTAGAGGGTTAAGGCAGGGCTGCCCGCTGTCACCTCTTCTTTACGCCATCCAGGCCTCTATGCTCAGCTTTCAACTTAACCTCAATCAGGAAATTCACATGCTTCCTGGGCTTAAGATTGTGAATAATGTCAGGGACATTAACCATGCCCAATTCGCTGACGACACCCTGCTGCTTGGAGGAGCCTCTGTCCACTCTGCAGAACAATTCAAAAAAGAATTGGAGCTTTATAAAAAGATATCCGGAAGCAAAATAAAATTTCACAAAAGCAAAATCTTCAGCTGGAATTGCACAGCCAGGGAACTAAGGAATGTCACAAGAACGCTGGGGATGGAAGGAACCAGAGAATGGGACAACTTTACCTATCTTGGCATACCCATCTACAAAAACAAAATCCAATCAGCAGACTGGGAACCTATTGTTGACAAGCTCAAAAGAAAAATTCAAAATTGGGGAGCTAGCTGGCTTAATCTTGCAGGTAAAACTATTCTCATTAAATCTGTTCTAAATAGTATGCCAATTTACCAATCTTTTATATTTCTTGCTCCAAGCTCAGTAATTAGCAAGATTGAAATGTTGCTCAGGAAATTCATTTGGGAAGGAGGTAAGGGAAATGAAAAAAAAATCCATTTGATCTGTTGGGATAAAATCAAAAAACCACGTGATGAAGGTGGTCTCCATGTTCGACATTTACCTTCCCAAAACCTAGCTCTGGGAGCCAAATTACTCTGGCATATGATCACAGGGAAGAACAGCTGGAGAAAAGAAGTCATTCGCAAAAAATACTTCCCGGGACCTAGGAAAAGATGTCTGGACCTGCAATCTCCTCTCAAAAAAGACTCCCCAATTTACAAATTATGCATAAAAGCTCTGAATCCCTTCAAAAACAACCTTTACTGGATCCCGGGAAATGGGAAGTCAATCAATGTTTGGGATGACTCCATACTAGGTGAAGCCCCCATTGGTGCAATCATGGAAGTCAACAACATACAAAGATGGCTGCTGGACAAAGGTGCTACCACGCTATGGGACCTTTCAACCTGGGAAGGAAACTACTGGTCAGGATGGGATTTAGGCCCTATCCCCCATGAGCTGAATGCTGAAGCGGAAACCTTGATTGCCCTTCTCCAAGGACAATCCCCTTTCAAAAAAGGAACCAGAGATAGAAGGGGCTGGGGGATCACGGGAAGTTACACAACCTCTGAAGGATACAAGGCCATACAAACCATCCTGTATGCTGCTCCCAACCCAATTGTCTGGAATTTTATCTGGACCAATCCTTTCATCCCGAAAGTTGATATCTTATGCTGGTCATTAGCCCACAAAAGTATTCTAACAGGTGATAATCTCAAGAAAAGAGGCATGGAAGGACCCTCCCAATGCCCGCTTTGTAAACATCATGAAGAAACGATGGATCACATCATGCTGCTCTGCCCTTTCTCCAAAGAAGTGTGGCTCCATGCTATGAACCTTCCCCATGTCACTCCCCTACCCCACACAACTCAGGAGCTCTTCTCCTCATGGAGGTCCCTATCTCCTTTCAAGCTGAACAAAATAAAGATGCTTCAAACAGCCTGGGAATGGCTCCCAAAAGCCACTTGCTGGAAACTTTGGCTTGAGAGAAACAATAGAATATTCAGGACTCAAGACTCTTCTCCTCGTCAAATTGCAATGCAGGCTAGAGCTCTCCTTGGGGAAGCCCTGGAAAGCAACTTGTCCTTATCCAACTCCTCCCAGCTTCTTCAAGAGGAGTTTTGCTGGCTAAGCTTGCTTACCCCCACCCACCAGCCCTGTACCTCTCGTATCATTCCACAAACAGAGCACTGGGAAATTAGGTTGGAGGAAACAGACTTCAGGCGCTGGATTACCACTTTGAAAGACCATTGTCTTTTCTTCGACGGTGCCTCGAAGGGAAACCCAGGCTCTGCTGGTGCTGGAGGAGTCATCACTCTAGAAAATGGGAACACGCTTTGCAATTATGCCTGGGGTCTAGGAATTGACTCTAACAATGCTGCCGAATTTTGTAGTTTATGGCAAGGCCTAAAAATAGCACGGGATAAAGGAATTGGCAACATCACTGTCTTTGGGGACTCCAGGCTCCTTATCAGCGCCCTCATTAACAAGAAGAGACCCCCGAACATTAATCTTTGGCATATCTTCCAAAAAATCCTTCAACTGAGCAAATGCTTCCAAAATATCAAATATTACCATGTGCTGCGTGTGCTTAATAGGCAAGCTGATAAAGAAGCCAACATTGGGGCTGCCCTGGACCAAAGTATCTTGGTTATTGATGGTGTTTCCCAAAGATGTGACATCCCTTAGCTTTAAGGGATCCTGGATCTTTTTACAGGCTCCTCATTCGACCTATTCTTCCCACGTTTTCCTCAAACTCAAGAAATGCAGAGAATCCCTGCATCTTTGCAGTTCGTCAGACCATTTCGTCCTGTTGGAGATTCCTGCCAAAGTTAATAAAGAAGCTCCCTTTCACGACCCCTTACCCATTATCCTCTGCTCTGAAGCTTCCAGATCCAGGAAAGAACTCGGCAACTTCAAGTTCCTCACGCGCCAAGCCACACGCTCGCCCTACTTGCGCTCTACTCCGATCCATGTGAAGACTGCTACAGAATGGCTTCAGACGGCTCATCAAGCTCAGGGATTTCAGTAGAAGGGAGAATCAGCTCACTGGAAGACTCCATGGGGCACCTCAGAGCAAAACTTAATGAGCAAGAAAAGAAACTTCAAACGGTCTCAAAAGCTGGAGATCAAGCCTGGGATATGCTGAACCAAGAACTGAGGGAGCTGCGAGATAAACTGAAAACTGTCAAGAATGATTCTCGCACCAGATTCAAAGATGCAGCCATAACCCACGGAGACTTCGGCAACCGCATCACTGCTCTGGAAGCTGAAGTAGCCAATCTGAAAGCCAAACTGGACAAATGATCCAACAACGCAGGCCCTATCCTTCTCTCGCTGTTTTATTTCCCACAGGTTTACTTAAATAATTGTTCAGGCCGCTGGGAGGCCGTGGCTCCTTGCCTCTGTTTGCTGTAGTCTCTATCGCATCTATGTCACTATGGTTCCTCTGTTTGTAAGCGTTCGGTAGCTTCTTACCGGTTTTAATATTACTAAAATAATGTTTCTGTCAAAAAAAAAAACAACTAAAGCATTATGTTAGTATCCAAGGTTAACAGGATTATGTTTGCATGAAGGATGTATTCCGTACTCTACATTTGAAATCCTCATCACAAAACAAGCAATAAGCACAACTCTCTCTTTGTTGGAGTGAGTTGAAGGGGAATAATCCTTTGTTTCTCGAAAACCCTTCAGATTTGTTGTTGACGATCATTGAGAACAACATTAAAAGCTGAATGGACAAAATCATCGTGAATCCCGAATAGAATAAAAATTGAAAAAATTTCTGCAAATGTTCAGCATCCCGAACCACAAATCCCGAATCCCGAATCCCACATCCCGAATCACGAATCCCGAATCCCGAATCCCACAATGCGAGTTGCAGGATCTTGAAATTTATTATTTGCAAGTTTGCTATCAATAATGCCAATCAAAGGTTAAATCACATTTTTTTATCTCATTCAATGACAGAGCATGCTACTGCATTAGCAAAAGGTGGATTCACCCCTAACTTTCTGTTAGATATGTTCTCAAACAATTACACTTCTCCTCCAAAATTTGAATAGCTAAGTGTCGATCTACATAAGTTAGAGCATATTAGATGACTTACAGTGTGCTTCATCAGGTATTTTATCTACAGTATGATTCATAGCCACCTAAAGAGCATATGATTTCATACATAATTTCAAAAGGCCAATGGTAACAACTAAAAAATTATGTTGGTATCTAAGATTTACAGGATTATGTTTGCACGAAGGACGTATTCTCTACTCTACGTTTGAAATCCTGATCACAAAACAAGCAATGAGCACAACTATCTCTTTGTTGGAGTGAATTGAAGGGGAATAATCCTTTGTTTCTCGGAAACCCTTCGGATTTGTTGTTGTTGATCATCGAGAAACACATTAAAAGCTGAATGGATAAAATCATCGCGAATCCCGAATAGAAGAAAGATTGAAAAAAGTTCTGCAGCCCGAATCCTGAATCCCGCATCCCGCAATGCGAGTTGCAGGGACTTGAAATTTATTATTTGCAAGTTTTCCATCTCGCATTCCAAAATTTCGGGATGCGGGTTGCGGGATGGAAAACTTGCAAATAATAAATTTCAAGCTCCCGCAACCCGCATTACGGGATGCAGGATGCGGAACATTATTATTTTTAACCTTTACAAAAATGTAATTACTTTAAAAACCCTACTATGATAAATAAATCAAATGTTTGCAGAACTTTTTTCAATCTTTCTTCTATTCTGCTGGCGTCTTTGGATATCTTCAAATACCATATTGGCATTGCCATAGCCTCTGTTTTCGTTTGGATCATTGCTATCAATAATGCGATTCAAAGGATAAATCACATTTTTTCATCCCATTCTATGCTAGAGCATGCTGCTCCATTAGCAGAAGGCGGATTCACCCCTAACTTTCTGATATATATCTTCTCAAACAATTAGACTCCTCCAAAATTTGAATAGCTAAGTGTCGATTTAGATAAGTTAGAGCAGATCGGATGACTTACAGTGTGCTTCATCAGCTATTTTATCTGCAGTATGATTCATCGTTGCATTGTACTGTATTTTTGAATTTTGTGTTGTTTAATTTATTGTTCTGATTTAGCATTTTAATCTTTATGTTGCGTGTTACTTCATTTCCTGTTGAATTTCAATTCCTTGCATAATTGTTGCATGTTCTAGAGACAAATAGTGCCTGGACAATTAAGTGATACACTGAGACACAAATTAGAGGCATTCTCCATTTGCACAAAGTTGTTTGAAGCATAAAACATATTGTTCAATTTATCAATTTAATTTAATATTATATTATTAATTTACCATTTACCATTTATCCTTAGCTTTCTGCAAGGTAGAGTTTCTGCAATGCAGAAAGGTAAATTGATAATCAATTTATCAATTTACCTTTCCGCTTTCTAAGAGATTCCTATACTGAACAGGTTAAGTTGTTCAAATGTTGGATAAGTTGCGGTTTTTTAACAGTTCAGGAATTGTATTTTAATATGATTTTTATGGAGAAAAAAATTGAGACTGCCACATTAGATAACTGCTTGTTGAAGTTGAGAATTTGTGAATCAACTATCACATAAAAAGGCATCAAAACTCAAAAATAAATGTTGGCTTATGCAAAAGACAAAACAAAAAAACTTGAACACAAAGCTACAGTTCCCTAATGTGCAAAATAGCAAATGAAAGTGGAAGAGCCATAAATGAAACAAAGAAAACTTGAAATAATTACCATTTTTCTCTTAAGCACTAAAAAAAACACGCTAATTAAACAAAGAGAGCTTGAAATAATTTCTCAAACGAATTAATTGAGAGTCATTAAGGTTTGGTTCAGAGAATTGCTTTAAAAAATGCTTTTATAGCTTGGGTTGTTATTTAAATCAGTTACATAAAGTACATTATGATTTTCTTTACCATTGCCCATTATTGACTACACAATATTAGTCTAAGTCTCTTGTCGAGAGTCCAAATGATCCTGAAATGTAATTGAATTATTAACAATGTAAGAGGACCCCAAGTTTAACCATGGGCTATTAAGATTGCTCTTATAAGAAAGCACTGTTTTGGAATACATAATACCATAAATTAAGCACAACTCTTGAAATAAACAAACCTTAACCAATAATATTATGATAAGATTATGGTTTCAAACCCCGGAACGATCAAAATATTGTGAAATATAATAATTATAATGAATTTGCATCTCTGTTAGCATAAAATTACAAAAATGTGTAGCGTTGGATGCAGTAAGCATGCTAGGCTCAACCACTCGTATGTCTATTGAATCAGCCACGTGTCCTTCCCTGGTTGTGTGTTTCATGCTCAAAGGTGCCTTTCTACATGGTTTCCGGACTGGCAACAGACTTTATGTGCTTTCTGTGCTCAGCGTTGTCCACAATTCCCCTATGTCCTAGTAACATTGTTGTATGAGGGGACTTGGAGAGGGGCATTCTTATTCTCCTCACCTCCCATGACGTGGGCTCTCCAACAGGAAATATAGTGGGGCGTGTCCTCAATATCGTCACCACCTCAGAGAAAATTAGCAAGTGGGAATTACAAATGAGGTGATGAAGACTTTGGACACCCGCCACCCCAATACGAGCATTCGCTCCGACTGGCTGTTGCTGAACATGGCCCCCATGCAGTGGGACTTTGGAATCTGTGACCTCTTCGAGGGTTTCTGGGGAGACACTCCAAGGATAGGAAAACCCTGGTATCGTGCAACTGGAGGTATGGCTATCCGAAAATATTCAAAGTGCATCACATCCAAGCCCTGATGGTTAGCGATTTCCTGGTGCATACAACTAGGATGATAAAGGAACATAATTTCATGTTCGCCAACCATTAGTACCCCTTGACAAATTATCTTCTCGAACCATACAACCATTGTTGTCTCCAAGAAAACCCAAGACCTCACGTAATTGAGCACGTTTTTCCTTTCTCTTAGTGTTCATTCATCCCCATTTTTCAGCAGCTCTGGAGGGTGGTGCTATATAGGGTGAGCCAGACAGACCCGAAAATAACTTACCAGCATAGTTGTACACTTGACAATTGGTCGTCATAACAATAGTACGAGTGACAAGTGGGCGAGGATATTCATTCCTTGCAAAGAATCCAATCAAGCCATCTCCTCTGATATTCAATTATCATATTGGATATGGATAAGACCTTAAGTGTTCTCTCGCGTTGCTGCCCAGGTGGGTCAAGGCATTTGGACTTGACCTTCCTTTCCCTTTCACCTATGTTGGAGGTGGGATAAGAGCGGATTCAACTGACCGCGTTTCTTTGCTTCATGTAGATGCCAGATTTGTTGTTTCAAATATCTAAATTTCATGATGGATCATCGGAGTTGGGACAGTAGGTGATGCTGGGACATGGTCTTAACCTATGGGGTGTTGTGAACGGCATCTGGGGACTCGATTACTAGTTTAAAAAACAGATCGTATGTGGGAATGTCCTTTCTATACTAAATTCATTAGGATATTTTGTCCACGCTGGCATTTTGCACGTAGTCGATCTATCAGCCGATCTCAAAACTCAGAACAAAGAATCCTCTAGCTCCATGTAGATTTCATTTATAATCCCTTACAACCTTTAAGTGTTAAGCTTCTCTCGTTATATTCACCGTGGATCAGCTTCTTTTCAAGATCTGAGTCTATTATTATATATTAGATCAAGTACTATTATTATATATTAGTTATGCTATTGATTATTTTTACTATTATATATTATATATAGGTCATTCCATTTATCCCCAAAGTATATAATAAAAAATTGTTTAACATGTGATTATCTAATGCAAGATGACATGGAATTTGTATTAGGGTTGGAAGACCCATTTTAAGTTGAAATTTTCTCTACTTCGGAATTTTGAATAGACTTGCATCATTGGAAAATTAACCAAATCTCCAAAGCTATGAAATCTCTAGCTTCTTATGTCATAATGTTACAATCATTGGAGGGAAGTTTGCTAGTATGGTGCAAAGGCGCACAAACGAATAAAGGTGTGTCCAAGAAGGATGCATCATGTGTTTGGTGCATTGTTGGGTAACTAGTAATAGTGTCAATGGTTTAAATGGTTCTTCAATGTCATCAACAAGGATTTCACAACATAATAAGAAAAGGATGAATGATCAAACAATTGTTCATACCATGGACAAAGCATAACCATAGTAAATAAATGCATTTTAAATAAATAAACTACACGATATAAAGATGATGCATTGGGAACCTTTCATGATATAATCCACTAGGAACCTTTCAAGAGTAGCATTCATGTTTTCATTAGAGGCTTTGTTTGTTGTATAGTGTGACTATGATGGATCCCAAGTTGCGTGAAATGTACAAATGTAATGTTCCCTAAGTAGCTACCAGTGGGTCATATATGGAAAACCTAGAGGATGTAGACCAAACCAATTGGAGAGGTTGAATATCCAACTTGGAAAAAACAAAAATGATTAAATCATTTAAAAAATGATGTGGGACACTTGTGTGGATATACATTGGACATTGGGGTATATGTACATGAATAAGATAATCTTTTAGTAGAATGGACCATTTTTCAACCACAATTTTGACAAAATATGGCTTAAATTTCAAGCATGAGCAGAGTTCTAGCATGATCCAATCCTTATCCCCTAGAACAATGCATTTAGCAGTTTTTCCCAATTTTGAATAGATCCAATTCATCAAAAAAAAGATTAGAGCTCTAAAGCCATTGAAACTCTGCCTTCTTATGTTGTATGGTTTCGGTTACTCGAAGAAAGTTTGTTACTTTACTAGATGGCTCCTAAGTTGTGAAGGATCACTAACTAATAGAGATATGGCCAAGAAGGATGAATCGCATGATTGGATTCTTGGGAAATTGATAATAACTTTAATGATTTAAATGGTGCTTTGCTGCTAGCAACAAGGATTTCACAACATAATAAGAAATGGGCAAATGATCAATTTCATACCATAGGCCAAATGTAACCTTTTAAAATTAGTGTAATTTAAACCACTAAAATGCATGATATAAAGAAAATACATATGGCCGAGATTAAACCTGGCGGGATGCGAGATCATAAGGAGATATTGCAAATATTATTTCATTCCACATCTCGAAACCCTCATCCCGTAATCCGGGTTGCATGAGCTTGAAATTTATTATTTGCAGGAATTTCTATTGCGCAACCCGCATCCCGAATTTTGGTGTTTCATCCCGCTAATCTTTCCTGAAACCTGCATCCCGCAATTTGCCGGTTCCGAGTTGCGACAATCAAGATGCAGAATTCGCGACGCGGGATACGGGAAGACAACCTTTCCCGAAACACCCATCTCGCAACCCACATCCCAATATTTGCGGTTGCGAGATGCGGAATGTGGGATAATTTTTGTAAGTATTGTGTGTTATCCCGCTAATCTTTCCCGAAACCCGCATCCCGCAATTTTCAGGTTGCAGATTGAGGGAGCTTGAAGTTTATTATTATTTGCAAATATTCGGCATAATCATTACACGCATTAATTTTAAGTTGCTGTCAGTTAATTTTTATTATTTCTTTCAAAATTTATAATAAAAAATCGAAACCCCAAAACACAACAGTTATAAATGTCTTAACCTAAAATTTCAAAACTCAGTATTAATATGCACTCTCTCAAGGTAAGTCACAAAAGTTGGCTTGTGAAAAGATGGAATATTTTTACCCTCTCGACGTTTTTCTGCACCTCTTGATGCAAATGCTAGTATAAAAAAATTTCAAAAATTTTCTATAAAGTGTTTGTAGGTTTTTGGATCCAAATATAATAAATGCCTTACTTGATTTGAAATAGTGTGAGTGTTACATAATAGTTTGTCAATTGAAGAGTTTCACATTAATCAATGGGCAAAAATCAACGAGCAGAAATCCTTAGCATCTCCTAAGAGGACAAGACTAGTGATGATGGTTAGCCCAAGCAGCACTCTATATTATAGAGTTAGAATTTACCATTGAGTGAATTTAAAGTTTGAATACATTTACGCGCCATTGTAATTTAGGATATTCAATGAATTTGTGATACAATAGAATTTGAGTTTGAATAAAGCTAGGTTAAAGTTAAATTTACATTCTAAACAAATTAAGGTATTATTATTTTGTATTATAAATTTGATTATTTTGTAAATTTTAAATTAGTTAAAAACAATTACCAAATGATTAGCAATGATTAAATGTGTTTTTTCACTTTTTATGATATCAAATTGAAAAGAAATTAAGGTATTATTATTTTGTATTATAAATTTGATTATTTTGTAAATTTTAAATTAGTTAAAAACAATTACCCATGATTAAATGTGTTTTTTTCACTTTTTATAATATCACCCCTATAAAAGCAATTACCAAATGTTTAGCAATGATTAAATGTATTTTTTCACCTTTTATAATATCACCCGTCTCTCTATAATTAAATTAATTCATTACATAAATTATAAAGATTTCAACAATGTTTGCTATAGTAATAGCTTCATATACAAAGTACTATCAAATATTAAATAGTATTTTAATTATTAATGTTCTAATTTTAAATAAAGGAAAGATGTTTAAGAATATCTTTCAACCAAATGATTTCTCTAGCTCTATTCTATAATATATATTTACATATATATGAGCTATATTGTATAATATAAATGTACATATTTAAACATTACCTATCAAACTTCTTCAAATAGTTAATTTCAGCTTAAGTATAATTATATAATTAATTGATATAGCATATTATTATTATATATTTATAGTAAAATTAGATTAATATAGTAATACAATTTATTTATATTTTTTTAAGTATATAAAAAATTATAAAATTATATATCCTATTATTAACATATATTATCATGAAATAATAATATATAATGGACAACATGCTATTTATCTTTTATATATTTTTTTATTGTAATTTGGAAGTCCATTTTTATAGTTTCATTTGAAATATATAATAATAATATTTATATTTAGAATGAATTTATTGAAATAATATATGAATAAAGATTTTTTATAATTTAAAGTTATTCGTTAATAATAATAAAATGGTAATTTTTTTGAAATAAAATTGAAATTGTAACAAGATAAAAGTATTAAGAGAAAAACAACTATTAGATGTTATTATTACATTTGAATTTGTTGGATCTAGAGTAGCAAGGTGCTCTACTCTGAATGGGGAGATGTTGTCACATAACATAATATAACACTTAATGTGAGGCAAAATTACATAAATAGAAAGCAATTTAAAAAAATTGTGTTTGCTCTTAAAATTCAAAATTAGAATCAAATAAGTAATTTAAAAATCCATGTTAAACTCGGATTTACCAAGCACCAAAGGGATCAAAACTCTTGAGGTCTATAATTTTTTTAAACATGCAAATTGGATCCCTCTTGGTGCTTTGTACATCAGGGTTTAAGATGGATCTATACTCATTTTATCTTCAATTGTTGTTGGATGTTTATTTGGTGTTTTTTTGGATCTTTAGAATGGTTATTTAAACTTTCTTTATGTTCATATGTAATAATTACTTATCCTAAGTTTTAGATTAGCTAGAGAGAAGGTTTTATTAGATTAATATTTCCAAATGATTAATAATATTGAAAAGATTAGTTTATTCTCACATTATTTTTATCTTTAATGTGTGATGTATGATGATGATGATGTAATGTGTGATGTATGATGTATGATGATGATGATGATGATGTTGAACGTCCACTGAGACCGACTTTGGTCAAACAGACCTTAAGAAGGATAGTACTTGGTTTACTTTAAAACCTTGTTCCTGTGCTCAAAAAGCTTGCCAATAAGCTTTCCAGGCTCACTACAGTTTTGGAAAGTTAGGAGGTTATAAAGGTTTGTATTGTAAAAAATGCTATGAAACTCACATTTAATGTGGGTGTAAACAAGGAACTCTAAGAGAAAGTGATTTTCATCCTCCACACTCATAGACTCACACAGATGGAAAACTCTTTCCACCCATGGATTTTTAGGAATATACCAATGCCATGTTTCGCTATGGAGTTCATGAAAGTTTGTTCAAATCTTGGCTATATTAATTTTCTTCTGTGAGCTAGTTACTACCGAGAGATACTTTTGATCTTCCAAGTTAGGATTACTGACCTCCTTATAGTATCTTAATTTTCTCTTAACCGCTAAATTTTCTTCACACCAGAATTTCTCTTTAAACTTAGAAGTAATATTTTTTCTGACATTATCAATGTTATGCAAAATGTTGTTTTCATCAATGCCCCAATGGTTTAAGAAAACCATGGCACCTTCACACCAACACCGCTTGAGGCGTAGTGGGTTTTGAATTGAGTTTAAAGCAATTTTAGGAAGTCTCTTGTTTCCCATGTTATCTATCTAATGCTTGTATATCAACTACCTAGTCATAGCCATGCTCTCGATGGGGCAACGACCCACTTTTATGAGGAGAATAGGATAAGGTGTATTGCTTTTAATTTTGAGGTTATAAGTTATAAACCGCTTCTGGATTTGCTCAATCTTCCTCAAATATTCTCTAGAAATGTTGCACTCCCATACTTCACAACCATACAAGATAACAAGGATGACATGAGTTTCAAAGAGGAACTTATTTTTATCCCACGTGAACAAATTAGGTGATTTACAGTTATTTTCAAGACTAAAATAATATTTCCACCCTCCATTAATCATTTTCTCAATGCTATAGTTCCAATTCATCTTGTGATGAATATCAATTCTGAGATACTTGTAAGAAGTCACTTCCTCTAGATTTCTATTATCATAAATAAAATTTGCATAGGTGTCTTTCTTATATTTTATAATCATGATTTTTGTCTTGCTGGTGTTAACAGTCATACCCATGTTAGAGCAAAAATATTTAAGAATTCTTAATTGCTTATTGAGATCATAATGACACCTCGCCATAAGAACAATATCATCAGCATAAAGTAGGAGGATGGTAACTATCCCAGCTAAGATTGTACCGGCACAACCTGCTTCTTTTAAACACTTTTCTAGCTTATCAATGTAAATTCCAAAAATGGTAGGGGATCAGAGGGGGGAACCTTGTTTAACTCCAATATTACAATTTATATATGTTGTCTTGTAATAACTCCAAAATTCGTAAAAATTTTAAATTTTTCATGTAACATAAAATGTCAAGCGTCATTGCCAATGAACCATTAACTGTTATCGGATATTTAAACAGTTTTAAAAGAATAACAAAGATCACTTCTTTTATTTGGTTCTGTATAACTTATTGGCTTATCTTAAAATACTATGTTAGTACTATTAAACATAGCAGTTGTATTTTTTAGAAAGTTAGAAAAGAATCTGCATCTTAACTAATGCTAAGTGTGTTATTGTCTTTTTCTGTCAAGTAGGCAGAATTCTTAGGTGTGATCGGGGCCTACTTAGCTTACAGCTAACACAGTGGAAATGATGGTTCTTTTACAGGTTCTGACAGGTAAGCGTTTTGTTCCAGTAAAATATCCAGATCAAGAAAGACACTTCACTAGCATAAGATAAAATGCTAGTATGTAAAATGTTTAATTGGAGCTTGTCCCTGTAAGAGGTAACGTTGGCATTGCTAAAGTCGTTAAACTGCATAATGATGGTAAAACAAAACTGTGAAAGGATGGGTTGAATGCATAATTAGTTACTACCAAAATGGAGACAAAGAAGTTATCATGTAGTTTTCAACTAAATGCTTAGATTCTTCAAAATGAGTTGATTAAAAACTCTTCTAAAGAATACTCCTACTTCTACTCATAAGTATTTACGATCTAATGTTTAAAAAGGAAAAGATATGTTTTGTATGCTTTTTCTTATAATTTCATATATGTCATAAAGAATTTGGAGTTAGGTTTTATTTGTATTCAATTGAATCCTTTTGTAAACATAAAAGAAATACTCTATGTTGTTGAACTATTGCTTGGTTTTTCTTGTTTATAGAGTTTTGTTTCCTATGAGCTCCTCTTTTCATTAATGTCATCATGCTCATTAAAAGTATTACTAAATTCACAGGCTTACCCTAGGGTTTCTATAATTAGATGTTTTCTTAAAAGATAGAATATCTACTTTGACACTTAAACTGCTTTTCTCAACAATTGAACATTAGTTTACAATTGAGACTCTTATTTAAAAGTAGATAGGTTGCACCTACTTGATTTCCCAACTACACATTGTGTGTAGAAAATGGTCCAAGGTTTAATTTATATTTGATTGAGTCTTCTTCAAACTTTAAAACTCTACTTTACCGTGTCTTTTTACCTCATTCCCTAGTGTATCCACCTAGCTATAATTACACTTTCAAATACAATTGTTATAAATTGTAATTCCCTTTAGGTATTGTTGCCATCAGTTCTAGATAATATCTTGTAATTATTGTGCTATAGTTATGCAAATTACTCTCCATCTCCAAGATTTATGTGACTTACTTCAAGGAATGAGTAGATTACCTCTCTCAATAATGTTTTACTATTAAAAGTATGGTCATTTATTTATATTCTATAAATATCATAGTTAGAAGGTGATTAATTTAACTTCTCTAGTAGACAATAGTAATTAAAAGAAAAAAACCATTTCATTTATCCTATGGTTTTAAACTAGGTATCAATACAACCAAGTGTAAAAAAATGATTAACAATGATAATATATCACTGAATTGGTATTTGACTTGCTACCCAAATGATTTGTTGCAGATTGAAACTCGACTATGGTTTCAAAACCCACGAGTGTGAAATAATTGGGGACACGAGGAGGTGATTTAGCAATTAGGTTTTGTTGACTTTTGAACCTGTCCTAACCCTATCTTCGCATTGTAAGGGTTCTTCAGTTGTGGAGTGGTCGAGCTGAGAGCTCGTGGCTGCCATGGTTCTATGTTAACATTGTAGACACCGTCCTCCATACCTCTGCAAGCTAGTGTAGGGTGAAATTATACTGTGGTTTAGAGGCTTGTTGACTGTTGAGGAGGCATTTATGCCGTGGTCTTAAGTAAATGTGGGTGTTTGTTCACAGTGCACGGTGGATAGAAGTCTTTAAGTGAGGAGTTGTTTTTGCCTCTTGTTGGTTTGCTCCCTTCACGTGGTGTTTATCCCCTTCAAATCGTGGTTCGGGGTTTTCGCTGTACTCTGCACATACACAAATCCTGAGCTTCTTTCTCAGAGGTTCCATCGAGTTGGGCTCAGGTGGCTTCCACAACATTACCACTATGAGTTTTACCAGGTAATAGCCTATAATTGTTTATAGTTTATTTAATTACAGAATTTGCATTACGTTTTATTTTTAAGAAAATAATAACAATGTTATGATAAGCAAGTCTCTCCATGCTTAGATTTGAAGCTAGATACTAAACTTCCCTCAATCTTCAGCAACGCATTCACCTGGTAAGCCCCGATGGCATCTGAGGGTTTTTCTTGCACTCAAAATATGGTGGAAGGAATAGGAGCACCACCGTGAAGGTTGATGGCTCGGCCATAGTTAAAAAACATTATGTTGTTTCTCTTTGTTTTTATAAAAATATTGAATCCCTAGAGGTTGTTGTATGGAAATGTTAAGGCTATTGCAGCCGCGACTTTATGGTTTTTATTTGAGCCTTCACAGCCTGGAAAGATGTAAATGATATTAGATTTTAAAACTCTGCTCTAAGCCGTGACAATATTGTCCAACCACCGGGTGGTTTCTTGAAGATTCAAGTTGGTTTTTATAGAAATAGAAATGATAGTACTTTTAATATTTCTCTGAACAGATGAAGGGTTTTTACTGTTGTAATTTATAGTTGTAATATTTTTGGTTTTAAAACTTCTGTTTAGACTTGAAAAACTCATTTTGGCAGGCTTTAAATCCTTGACATTAATATAAAAGGCCACAAGATATTATACTTGTTTAGTTTCGTATCAGCTTAGTGTTGTTTACAGCATTATTTTAATTTAGGTTTAAATTTAGGCGTAAAAGGTTTATAGTAATTTTGTTAATTACTGTGTACAACGTTATTAGATAAATAAGATATTTTCTTTCTCTTTGAAGATTATAATTGAATAATCTATAACTCTGTAATTATTTCGTTTTCAGTAAAAACTTATTTATTGAGGTGGTTAAAACTGGAAAAGCTCTGCTCGGTTTTTGTAATATAAGATAAAATGTATATTTTATTACCTAGAGATGATTCCTATCTCTTGCAAACCCTAAATGTTTCTTTGAGGTTTGTAGAATTAATACATGTGCTTACAGTAAACCTAGTTTAATTGTAAGCCTGAATAGATAGTTAAGTAATCTAAGATATTAAGAACTAGGTTTAACCCTAAGTAGATATTTTATTGTTCTTAAACTTATTTATTTAAAATTTATTTATTGAATTTATATTATGTGTTTCTACTAGTTTTAATTTTATAAATATTATACTTACTAGTGTTTATTATATAAATCTATTATTTCCTGTAACTAGATATTGTAGATACTTTCAATAGACAGTACAAGTGCAGCTATATTTCTGTAAGTAACTTACATAAAACTATAGAAGTAAATATTTACATCTGCATTCAGATTTAATGAAAATCTACTTATGTAAACTAAGCATACTTGTTGTACTAGAGTACTGCCTTGTAAAATGGGTGGAAAAACAAACTTTGGTAATTTTTCTATCCATATTTTAACTTAGCAATATCTCTACTATTTAATCATAATCTACTAATTACTAACTTTCTTAATAAAACAAATGTTATTTCTTCTTCATTAACCATAATAAAATAAAAATATACTAATTTTGATAAACTCTTAATCCTTTTCTAAAACAGTAGATAAAATAATAATTAAACCTAAATAAGTAAAACCTGTCAAATATATGAGGTGACAACAGCTTAAAGAGGTTGTTCCTCCCAACCAATTCCTGGAGAAAAGCTTAGTCTGCAATTTCTCAGGACCCTCCAGCCTGTCTCTTGGTCCTCCTGGTAGAGTACTGGGTGAGAGATGTAGTCTTGAGATCCTCTGCAACTCTACTGAATATTCAAAACTAACTCAGTAATGCTTACAACAGTAAGAACTTTAGCTTAGAATAGCTACACAAGTTCAATCTTTGGCACTTATCCCCTCAAAATCACTTCAGCTAGTCCCCTCCATTGAATTTCTCATGTGCACTTCATTCACTCAGAATGATCACCAATTCAGAATGAGCAGCCTCAGTTGTCTTCAATGGGAATTTTTATTAGCATGCCTAGGTCTTTTGGGTCAGTTTTTACTTAATGAGCCACCTGCTCCTGTTTCACTTTCTTGGGAAATCTTGACCACAAATATAGGGTAGTTGCCACCTGCAACAGCTAGAAGTAGTTTGAGGATGCTGCCACTTGTCAACATGCTCTCAACCCAGTCTCCTCCACCAAGTGACCAGTAAACACTCATTTAATAGCTTCCCTAAGCTGTTGTCTCATCTTTTATTTATTTATTAATAAAATATTCTGCAATACATTAAATTATCCTTAACCCCACTTGGCCATTAATTACAAACTTTAACATAAAATATAACATAATGTTCCTCAATAACATAAAATTGTTTTGCAAATTGGGGCATCTGACATACACACCCCCTTAATTTATAACATCGTCCTCGATGTTATTTATTCTTCTTCCTCAGAATTTCCCTGGAATGGAATTGGATATGCATCCCGCATATGAATTTTCAATTCCCAGGTGGCTTCTTCTGGACTAAGGTGCTTCCATTTCTCCTTCACCTAACCAATGGTGTGATTTCGAAGCAAGATCTCCCTCCTTTCGAGGATACAATCCGGTTCCACCAGAAAATCTCCTTCAAGTTCAACCTGCACATAATTCTAGTTAATAACATGAGTAGCATCATGTACATATTTTGTTAATACATAAATATGAAAAACAATGTGAACTCTTAAGTTTGGTGGTAAAGCTAACTGATATGCTACATGTCCTATCTTGTACAATATTTCAAAAGGACCGCAATATCGAGGAGATAACTTAGCACAACTACCTAACTTCAGAGAACTCTTTTTAGGTCTCTCCTTAATAAAAACATGTTCACCAACTTGGAACTCCTTTGGAGTTCGTTTAAGATCTGTTTGGATTTTCTGTCGATTTTGCGCAACTTTCAAGTTACCTTGTACCTATTTTACAATTAACTCTATCTCCTTTAATAATCCAGGTCCTAATACTAGCTTGTCAACTAGATTACTCAAAGAGATGGGGGTATTGCATTTCCTTCCATATAAAATTTCAAAAGGACTATACCTAGTTGAAGCTTGATAATGATTATTGTAAGCAAATTCTACCAGGTGTAAATAATCTTCTCATTTACCTGGTTGCTCATTTACATACATCCTGAACAGATCCTCCAATACCTTATTTACTCTTCCAGTCTATCCATCTGTTTGAGGATGGAAAGAGGTACTGAAGTTTAATGTAGTATTTAATCCTTTAAATAAAGACTTCCAAAAGTTTCCTCTAAACTTAGGGTATCTATGTGAAATTATCACCTTTGGTATTCCATGTAAACGAAAATTTTGTTTTAAGAAAATATTAGCAATATTTGCATCTTTATAAGTAGTTTTTACAGGTATAAAATGAGTTGCTTTACTCAATTTATTAACAACTACCATTATTGACTCATTTACGTTTGATTTCTAGGTAGTCCCGTGATAAAATCAAGGCTAATTATCTCCTATTTCCAACTAGGAATAGGCAATGGATGAAGTATCCCAGCTGGATGCTGATGTTCAGTTATTACTTGCTGACATTCAAAGCACTTAGCAATGTATTCTACCAATTCATTTTTCATGTTTGGCCAGAAATAATCCTTTCTTAGCATGGTTATAGTTTTCTGATAACCTGGATGCCCTGAATAAGGAGTTTTATGAACTCCGTTTAAAATTAACAGCTTAATCTGAGGTACATTAGGTACGTATAGTCTATCTTTATACAATAATAATCTTTTTTCATTCAAGCTATACCTTGTACTTAGAATTTCTATTAAACTTTCTCTTACCTTTGCTTGTAATTTCCGATAATTTTCATCTTGTTCTATTCCATCTTCTAGTTGTTCTTCTAAATCTGTTTTATAGGTGTTGATTGCTGCTGTAAAATTCAGTGTTACATTTCTGCTTAATGCATCAACAACCTTATTCTCTTTTCCTTTAATATGTTGAATTTCAAAATCGCATTCACTAAGAAAAGCTAGCCATCTAGCTTGCCTAGAATTTAAGTTAAGTTGATCCAACAGATATTTCAATCATTTATTATCCGTCCTTAATATAAACTTCCTTCTGATTAAATGATGATGCCACATTTTTAAGGCATGTATGATAGCAGCTAACTCTAAGTCATAGGTCGCATAATTTTTCTCATGAATCTTCAGCTTCCTAGACTCATAAGCAATGGCATGTCCTTCCTGAGTTAAAACTCCACCTAAACCGTCATTGCATGTGTCAATACATACTATAAAATCTTTATTAGGGTGAGCAATTCTTAGAATTGGTGCGGTGGTTAATAACGTTTTTAAATTTTTTAAACTGTCTTCACACTTCTGACTCCACTCGAATTTCTTCCCTTTCTTCTGTAAAGAGGTTATAGGATTTGCAATTCTTGAAAACCCTTTGATAAATCTTCGATAATAGCCAGTAATCCCCATAAATGATCGGACGTCAGTTACATCTTTTGGGACTGGCCATTCCTCGACTGCCTTTATCCTTTTGGGGTCAACAGAAATTCTTTCTTTTGTCACCACATGACCCAGATACTGAATTTTATCCTTAAAGAAGTCACATTTACTAAATTTTGCGTAGAGTTGATGTTCTCGTAACTCTTGTAAGACAACTTTTAAGTGTTCTTTATGTTCCTCTTCAGACTTTGATTAAATTAAGATGTCGTCAATGAATACAACCACAAACTTATCCAGATATTTATGAATTACATTATTCATTAGACACATAAAAACAGTTGGGGCATTAGTAAGCCCAAATGGCATAAAGACAAAATCGTAATGACCATACCGGGTCCTAAAAGTTGTTTTAAAGATGTCTTCATCTTTGATTCAGACCTGGTGGTAACCAGATCGTAAATCAATATTTGAAAATACCGTTGCTCCACGTAGCTGATCAAACGTGGATCAAACAGATCATCTATGCGGGGTAATGGATATCTGTTCTTGATAGTCATTTTATTTAGTTGACGATAATATATACATAGTCATAGAGTTCCATCCTTCTTCTCAACAAAAATAACAGGTGCTCCCCAAGGAGACACACTAGATCTAATGTAATTCTTATCAATGAGTTCTTTTAAATATGACTTAAGTTCATTTAATTTCACTATATTCATCCGATAAGGGGCTTTTGAGCTGGGCACTGCGCCAGGTATCAAATCAATAGTAAAGTCTAACTCCCATTTCGGAGGCAGTCCCAAAATTTCTTTCGGAAATACATCTGAATATTCCCTTAGGATCGGAATGTCTTCTAGTTTTAATTTATCTTTGTGATTAGTATTTTATTCATTAATTACTGTTACGGCAAAGGCTTTACAGCCCTTTCGAACTGCTCTCTTAAGCTGCAACGCAGAAATCTGTCTTATGGTTGTTTTCCTAGGGATTCATTTTACATTTACTGTTTCTCCGTCGTTATTAACGCAAGTAAAGGTTTTATCAAAATAGTTTAGGACTACCCTATGCTGTTCTAGCCAGTCTATACCAATTAACATATCAGATGAACCTAAAGGTAACACATTAAGCTTAACAGAGGTTTCAAATTGATCCATAGTTACTGTACAATTCTTAACAAAGCTAATTACTTTTCTCTTTGCACCAGTAGCTAGCTGGACTAACCAAGACCTTGCAAACTTTTCAACTGATAGCTTACACTTTTCTACTAAATTAGGAGAAATATAGCTTAAACTAGCTCCTGGATCGATTAAAATAGATATAGGTATTTGATATAGCTTACCTTCCACTTCCACCATGGAAGTTTGATAATCTGCTTGCATGTTCTCCAATGATGCATTGATCCTAGGCATTATCTTGCTAGACCACTAACAGTCATCTCCTCCTGTATCGTCTGTATGTTGCTAACAGTCTTCTTCCGATTGGGGAAAACTGATGCATAATGCGGACCATTACATTCCCAGCATTTTATTGGTTCCTTTCGTTCAAAATTCTTGGTATAGTTACTATGGTTGTTAACAGATTCTTTATTTATTTGATTATTTGGATTGGTCTGTGAATTACTTTTTTTCTCTTGGAAATTTTTACTAGGAAAATTTCTAGTGTTATTATTCTTAAAATTTCGGTTAGGTACAAAACCTTTCTTCTTCTGTTCAGAGTTATTATTTCTTTTGGCCTTCCATTTGGTCATACTTTCCTTTTACGATTATGTTCATAACAGAAATTTGCTTTTCTCATTGCTTCTTCTAAAGTTTTCGGATTGTCATACTCAATTTTGTCTTTTATATGATAGGATAAACAACTGAGAAACCGTTGTACCTTAGGTTTCTCGTCCACAATATACAGCACATACTTGAGCATACTTAGAAATTTACTATTTAGTTCTTTCATATTCATTGTTCCCAGTTTCAGTTCGTAAAATTCCTTATCCCTCTCCTCATAGTACTGTTGAGATAAAAATTTCTTCTTGAAATATTTCTTAAATGTACTCCAATTAATGTTTTTCTCCCTAATACCTTTTACTCTTTTTAGGTCTTGCCACCAAATATCTGCTTTCCTTTTGATATTATAAAGAGCCATCCTGGCTTTCATTTGATTAGAGTAGTCATAAATTTGAAAGTATTTCTTCATCCCGGACAGCCAGTATTCTGCCTCTTCTCCCTTCTCAGTTTCACCATTAAAGGTTGGTGGCTTGATTTTCTTGAATTCTCCAGATATTTCTTCGTAAGGTTTAAACTTTATTTTTCTGGTATGATGATTATCTTCGCTACTATCACTAGTATATTGATAATTCTTTTTATGTGAATCGCCATAGACCTCAAAATATCAGCTACTTTCGATTTTGAACTGTTTAGTCTTTTTATCTTTATGTTGGCAAGGCATATCTTCAGACTCTGTTCATTTATCTTTTCCTTCATTCTGAAATCTTTCCATCAAAATCTTATTTAGCACCTCCTGAGCTCTCAGAATCCTCTCATTTTCTTTTTTTACCGTTTCCATATTTGTTCTTAGTTCCTTAACTGTTTGTAGTAGTTCAGAAGAATTATTAGTTATTTCTTCTTGTATGGGTTCTTTTTGAAAATTATTTCGTTCAGTGTAGGGAGACTCCTCATCCGCATATTCCTCCAATATTTCCATACCTGCAGTTAACTTAGAAAAATTATCTGGAAGTATCATTCAAAAGAAAAATAAAATCAGTATACTTCTTTCAATTTACTGTTCTATTTATGCAAGTTAAGCCACATTCAGGCCTAGTGTCTGAAACTTGTCCTCTGACACCACATGTAATAACTCCAAAATTCATAAATATTTTAAATTTTTCATGTAACATAAAATGTCAAGTGTCATTTCCAATGAACCGTTAATTGTTAGCGGATATTTAAACAGTTTTAAAAGAATAACAAATATCACTTATTTTATTTGGTTATGTATAACTTATTGGCTTATCTTAAAATACTATGTTAGTACTGTTAAACATAGCAGTTGTATTTTTCAAAAAGTTAGAAAAGAATCTACATCTTAACTAATGCTAAGTGTGTTATTGTCTTTTTCTGTCAAGTAGGGAGAATTCTTAGGTGTGATCGGGGCTTAATTGGCTTACAGCTAACATAGTGGAAATGATGGTTCTTTTACAGGTTCTAATAGGTAAGTGTTTTGTTCCAGTAAAATATCCAGATCAAGAAAGACACTTCACTAGCATAAGATAAAATGCTAGTATTTAAAATGTTTAATTTTAGCTTGTCCCTGTAAGAGGTAACATTGACATTGCTAAAGTCATCAAACTGCATAATGATGGTAAAACAAAACTGTGGAAGGATGGGTTGAATGCATGAACAGTTACTACCAAAATGGAGCCAAAGGAGTTATCATGTATTTTTCAACTAAATGCTTCGATTCTTCAAAATGAGTTGATTAAGAACTCTTCTGAAGAATACTCCTACTTCTACTCATAAGTATTTATTATCTAATGTTTAAAAAGGAAAATAAATGTTTTGCATGCTTTTGCCTATATTTCATATCTGTCATAAAGCAATTGGAGTTTGCTTTTATTTGTATTCAATTGAATCCTTTTGTAAACATAAAAGAAATACTCTATGGTGTTCAACTATTGCTTAGTTTTTCTTGTTTATAGAGTTTTGTTTCTTATGAGTTCCTCTTTTCATTAAAGTCATCATGCTCATTAAAAGTATTACTAAATTCACCCTTACCCTAGGGTTTTTATAATTAGATGTTTTATTAAAAGATAGAATATCTACTTTGACACTTAAACTGCTTTTCTCAATAATCAGACATTAGTTTACAATTGAGACTCTTAGTTAAGAGTAGGTAGGTTGCACCTACTTGATTTCCCAACTACACATTGTGTGCAGAAAATGGTCCAAGGTTTCATTTATATTTGATTGAGTCTTCTTCGAACTTTAAAACTCTACTTTAGTAATATTTTTACTTATGTCTTTTTACCTCGTTCCCTAGTGTATCCACCTAGCTATAATTACACTTTCAAATACAATTGTTATCAATTGTAATTCCCATGAGGTATTGTTGCCATCGTAAGTTCTAGAGAAGATCTTGTAATTATTATGCTATAGTTATGCAAATTACTCTCCATCTCCAAAATTTATGTGACTTACTTCAAGGGATGAGTAGATTACCTCTCTCAATAATGTTTTACTATTAGAAGTATGGTCATTTATTTATATTCTATAAATATCATAGTTAGAAGGTGATTAATTTAACTTCTCTAGTAGACAATAGTAATTAAACGAAAAATACCAATTCATTTATCCTATGGTTTTAAACTAGTTATCAATACAACCAAGTGTAAAAAAATTATTAACAATCATAATATATCACTGAATTGGTTTCTCACTTGCTACCCAAATGATTTGCTGCAGATTGAAACTCGACTATGGTTTCAAAACCCACGAGTGTGAAATAATTGGGGACACATGGAGGTGATTTAGCAATTAGGTTTTGTTGAATTTTGAAGATGTCCTAACCCTATCTCCGCATTGTAAGGGTTCTTCAGTTGTGGAGCAGCTGAGCTGAGAGCTTGTGGTCACCATGGTTCTATGTTAACCTTGTAGACACTGTCCTCCATACCTCTGCGAGCTAGTGTAGGGTGAAATTATACTGTGGTTTAGAGTCTTGTTAACTATTCAGGAGGCATTTGTGCGTTCACATTGGTTTTCGTCGTCGTCTTAAGTAACTGTGGGTGTTTGTTCACAGTGCACGATGGACATAAGTCTTTAAGTGAGGAGTTTCTTCTGTCTTCTATTGGTTTGCTCCCTTCACGTGGTGTTTATCCCCTTCAAATCGTGGTTCAGGGTTTTCACTGCACTCCGCGCATAAATAGTTCCCGGGATTCTTTCTCAGAGGTGCCATCGAGTTGGGCTCAGGAGGTTTTCACGACTTTACCACTACGAGTTTTACCAAGTAACAGCCTGTAATTATTTATAGTTTATTTAATTACAGAATTTGCATTACTTTTTCTTTTTAAGAAAATAATAACAATGTTATGATAAGTAGGTCTCTCCATGCTTGGATTTGAAGTTGGATACTAAACTTCCCTCAATATTCCGCAACGCATTCACCTGATAAGCCCCAGTGGCATCTGAGGGTTTTTCTTGCACTTAAAATATGGTGGAAGGAATAGGAGCACCGCCGTGAAGGTTGATGGCTCAGCCATAGTTAAAAAAAATTATGTTATTGCTCTTTGTTTTTATAAAAATATTAAAGCCCTAGAGGCTGTTGTATGGAAATGTTAAGGCTATTGCAGCCGTGACTTTATGGTTTTTATTTGAGCCTTCATGGCCTCGAAAGATGTAAATGATATTATATTTTAAAACTCGGCTCTAAGCTGTGATAGTATTGTCCAACCACTAGGTGGTTTCTTGAATATTGAAGTTGGTTTTTACAGAAATAGAAATGACAATACTTTTAATATTTCTCTAAACAGATGAAGGGTTTTTACTGCTGTAATTTATAGTTGTAATATTTTTGGTTTTACAACTACTGTTTAGACTTGAAAAAGTCATTTTGGTAGGATTTAAAGCCTCAACATTAATATAAAAGGCCACAAGCTATTATACTTGTTTAGTTTCGTTTCAGCTTAGTGTTGTTTACAACATTATTTTAATTTAGGTTTTAAATTTAGGTGTAAAAGGTTTATAGTAATTTTGTTAATTACTTTGTACACCATTATTATATAAATAAGATATTTTGTTTCTCTTTAAAGATTATAATTGAATAATCTATAAATCTGTAATTATTTTGTTTTCAGTAAAAACTTATTTATTGAGGTGGTTAAAACTGGAAAAGCTCTGCTCGGTTTTTGTAATATAAGATAAAATGTATATTTTATTTCCTAGAGATGATTCCTATCTCTTGAAAACTCTAGATGTTTCTTTGAGGTTTGCAGTATTAATACCTGTGCTTACAGTAAACCTAGTTTAATTGTTACCCTGAATAGATAGTTAAGTAATATAAGATATTAAGAACTAGGTTTAACCCTAAGTAGATATTTTACTTTTCTTAAACTTATTTATTTAAAATTTATTTATTGAATTTATATTATGTGTTTCTATTGGTTTTAATTTTATAAATATTATACTTATTGGTGTTTATTATATAAATCTATTATTTCCTATAGCTAGATATTGTAGATACTTTCAATAGACAATACAAGTGCAGCTATATTTCTATAAGTAACTTACATAAAACTATAGAACTAAATATTTACATTTGCATTCAGATTTAATGAAAATCTACTTATCTAAACTAAGCATACCTGTTGTACTAGAGTATTGCCTTCTAAAAGGCGTGGAAAAATACAGTTTGGTAATTTTTCTCTCTATATTTTAACTTAGCAATATCTCTACTATTTAATCATAATCTACTAATTACTAACTTTCTCAAAAAACAAATGTTCTTTCATCTTCATTAACCAAAATAAAATAACAATCTACTAATTTTGATAAACTCTTAATCCTTTTCTGAAACGGTAGATAAAATAATAATTAAACCTAAACAAGTAGAACCTGTCAAATATATGAGGTGGCAATAGCTTAAGGAGGTTGTTCCTCCCAACCAATTCCTGGAGAAAAGCTTAGTCTGCAATTTCTTAGGACCCTCGAGCCTGTCTCTTGGTCCTCCTGGTAGAGTACTCGGTGAGAGATGTAGTCTTGAGATCCTCTGCAACTCTACTGAATATTCAGCAGTAACTCAGTAATGCTTACAGCAGTAGGAACTTCAGCTTAGAATAGCTACACAAGTTCAATATTCAGCACTTATCCCCTCAAACTCACTTCAGCTAGTCCCCTCCATCAAATTTCTCATGTGCACTTCATTCACTCAGAATGATCACCAATTTAGAATGAGTAGCCTCAGTTGTCTTCAATGGGAAGTTTCATTAGCATGCCTAGGTCTTTTGGGCCAGTTTTTACTTAATGAGACACCTGCTCCTATTCCACTTTCTTGGGGAATCTTGACCACAATATAGGGAAGTTGTCACCTGCAACAACTATAAGTAGTTTGAGGATGCTGCCACTTGTCAACATGCTCTCAACCCAGTCTCCTCCACCAAGTGACCAGTAAACACTCATTTAACAGCTTCCCTAAGTTATTGTATCATCTTTTATTTATTTATTAATAAAGCATTCTGCAATACATTAAATTATCCTTAACCCCACTTGGTCATTAATTACAAACTTTACCATAAAATATAACATAATGTTCCTCAATAACATAAAATTGTTTTGCAAATTGGGGCATGTGACATACACACCCCCTTAATTTATAACACCGTCCTCAATGTTATTTATTCATCTTCCTCAGAATTTCCTTGAAATGGAATTGGATATGCATCCCGCATATAAATTTCCAATTCCCAAGTGGCTTCTTCTGGACTAAGGTGCTTCCATTGCTCCTTCACCTGACCAATGGTGTGATTATGAAGCGAGATCTCCCTCCTTTCAAGGATACAATCCAGTTCCACCAAAAAATATCCTTCGGGTTCCACCTGCACATAATTCTAGTTAATAACATGAGTAGCATCATGTACATATTTTGTTAATATAGAAATATGAAAAACAATGTGAACTCTTAAGTTTGGTGGTAAAACTAACCAATATGCTACCTGTCCTATCCTATACAGTATTTCAAAAGGACCGCAATATTGGGGTGCTAACTTAGCACAACTACCTAAATTCATAGAACTCATTTTAGGTCTCACCTTAATAAAAACATGTTCACCTACCTGGAACTCCTTTGGAGTTCGTTTAAGATCTGTTTGGCTTTTCTGTCGATCTTGCACAACTTTCAAGTTACCTTGTACCTGTTTTACAATTAACTCCATCTCCTTTAATAATTCAGGTCCTAATACTAGCTTGTCAACTAGATTACTCCAAGAGATGGGCGTATTCCATTTCCTTCAATATAAAATTTTAAAACGACTATACCTAGATGAAGCTTGATAATGATTATTGTAAGAAAATTCTATCAGGTGTAAATAATCTTCCCATTTAATTTGTTGCTCCTTTACATACATCCTAAGCAGACCCTCCAATACCTGATTTACTCTTTCAGTCTTTCCATCTGTTTGAGGATGGAAAGAGGTACTGAAGTTTAATGTAGTATTTAATCCTTTAAATAAAGACTTCCAAAAGTCGCCCGTAAACTTAAGGTCTCTGTCTGAAATTATCACCTTCGATATTCCATGTAACCGAAAAATTTGTTTTAAGAAAATATCAGCAATATTTGCAGCTTTATAAGTAGCTTTTACAAGTATAAAATGAGCTCCTTTACTCAATTTATCAACAACTACCATTATTGACTCATTTACATTTTGATTTCCAGGTTGTCCCGTGATAAAATCAAGGCTAATTATCTCCTATTTCCAACTAGGAATAGGCAATGGATGAAGTAGCCCAGCTGGATGTCGATGTTCAATTTTTACTTGCTGACATTCGAAGCACTTAGCAATGTATTCTTTCAATTAATTTTTCATGTTTGGCCAGAAATAATCCTTTCTTAGCATGGTTATAGTTTTCTGATAACCTGGATGCCCTGAATAAGGAATTTTATGAACTTCGTTTAAAATTAACAGCTTAATCTTAGGTATATTAGATACGTATAGTCTATCTTTATACAATAATGATTCTTTTTCGTTCAGGCTATACCTTGTACTTAGAATTTCTATTAAATTTTCTCTTACCTTTGCTTGTAATTTTTGATAATTTTCATCTTGTTCTATTCCATCTTCTAGTTGTTCTTCTAAATCTGTTTTATAGGTGTTGATTACTGCTGTAAAATTCAATGTTGCATTTCTGCTTAATGCATCAACAACCTTATTCTCTTTTCCTTTAATATATTGAATTTCAAAATCGTATTCACTAAGAAAAGCTAGCCATCTAGCTTGCCTAGCATTTAAGTTAGGTTGACCCAATAGATATTTCAATCCTTTATTATCTGTCCTTAATATAAACTTCCTTCTGATTAAATGACGATGCCACATTTTAAGGCATGTATGACAACAGCTAACTCTAATTCATAGGTCGCATAATTTTTCTCATGAATATTCAGCTTCCTAGACTCATAAGCAATGACGTGTCTTTCCCGAGTTAAAACTCCACCTAAACCGTCATTGCATGCGTCAGTACATACTATAAAATCTTTATTAGGGTTAGCAATTCTTAGAATTGGTGTAGTGGTTAATAACGTTTTTAACTTTTTAAAACTGTCTTCACACTTTTCACTCCACTTGAATTTCTTCCCTTTCTTCTGTAAAGAGGTTATAGGATTTGTAATTCTTGAAAACCCTTCGATAAATCTTCGATAATAGCCAGTAATCCCCAGGAAAGATCGGACGTCAATTACGTCTTTTGGGACTGGCCATTCCTCAATTGCCTTTATCTTTTTTGGGTCGACATAAATTCCTTCTTTAGTCACCACATGACCCAGATACTGAATTTTATCCTTTAAAAAGTCACATTTACTAAATTTTGCGTAGAGTTGATGTTCTCGTAACTCTTGTAAGACAATTTTCAAGTGTTTTTTATGTTCCTCTTCAGACTTTGAGTAAATTAAGATGTCGTCAATGAATACAACCACAAAATTATCTAGATATTTATGCATTATATTATTCATCAGACACATAAAAACAGCTAGGGCATTAGTAATCCCAAATGGCATAACGACAAACTCGTAATGACCATACTCGGTCCTAAAAGTTGTTTTAAAGATGTCTTCATCTTTGATGCGAACCTGGTGGTAACCAGATCGTAAATCAATCTTTGAAAATACCGTTTCTCCATGTAGTTGATCAAACAGATCATCTATGCGGGGTAATGGATATATGTTCTTGATAGTCATTTTATTTAGTTGACGATAATCTATACATAGTCATAGAGTTCCATCCTTCTTCTCAACAAAAATAACAAGTGCTCCCCATTGAGACACACTAGATCTAATGTAATTCTTATCAATGAGTTATTTTCACTGCGACATAAGTTCATTTAATTCCAATATATTCATCCGATAAGGGGCTTTTGAGCTGGGCACTGCACCAGGTACCAACTCAGTAGGAAATTCTAACTCCCATTTCGGAGGGAATCCCTGAATTTCTTCCAGAAATATATCTGAATATTCCCTTAGGATCGGAATGTCTTCCAGTTCTAATTTATCTTTGTGATTAGTATTTTATTCATTAATTACTGTTATGGAAAAGGCTTTACAGCCCTTCTGAACCGCTCTCTTAAGCTGCAATGCAGAAATATGTCTTATGGTTGTTTTCCTAGGGATTCCTTTTACATTTATTGTTTCTCCATCATTATTTACACAAGTAAAGGTTTTATCAAAACAGTACAGGACTACCCTATGTTGTTCTAGCCAATCCATACCAATTAACATATCATATGAACCTAAATGTAACACATTAAGCTTAACAAAGGTTTCAAATTGATCCATAGTTACTGTACAATTCTTAACAAAGCTAGTTTCTTTTCTCTTTGCACCAGTAGCTAGCTGGACTAAAAAAGACCTTGCAAACTTTTCAACTGATAGTTTACACTTTTATACTAAATTAGGAGAAATATAGCTTAAACTAGCTCCTGGATCGATTAAAATAGATATAGGTATTTGATTTAGCTTACCTTCCACTTCCACCATGGAAGTTTGATAATATGCTTGCCTATTCTCTGATGTTGCGTTGATCCTGGGCATTGTCCTCGCTAGATCACCAACAGTCATCTCCTCTTGTATTGTGTGTATGTTGCTAACAGTCTTCTTCTGATTGGGGCAAACTAATGCATAATGCGGACCATTACATTCCCTCCATTTTATTGGTTCCTTTGGTTCAAAATTCTTGGTATAGTTACTGTGGTTGTTAACAAATTCTTTATTTCTCTGATTATTTGGATTGGTCTATGAATTACTTCTATTCCCTTGGAAATTTTTACTAGGAAAATTTCTGGTGTTATTATTCTTAAAATTTTGGTTAGGTACAAAACCTTTCTTCTTCTGTTCAGAGTTATTATTTCTTTTGGACTTCCATTTGGTCATACTTTCCTTTTTACGATTATGTTCATAACATAAATTCACTTTTCTCATTGCTTCTTCTAAAGTTTTCGGATTGTCATACTCAATTTTGTTTTTTATATGATAGGGTAAACAGCTGAGAAACTGTTGTACCTTAGGTTTCTCGTCCACAATATACGACACATACCTGAGCAGACTTAGAAATTTACTATTTAGTTATTTGATATTCATTGTTCCCAATTTCAATTCGTAAAATTTCTTAGCCCTCTCCTCATAGTATTGTTCAGATAAAAATTTATTCTTGAAATATTTCTTAAATGTACTCCAATTAATGTTTTTCTCCCTAATACCTTTTACTCTTTTTAGGTCTTGCCACCAAATATCTTCTTTTCCTGTGAGATTATAAATAGCCATCCTGGCTTTCAGCTTATTAGAGTAGTTATAAATTTGAAAGTATTTCTTCATCCCTGACAGCCAGGATTCTGCCTATTCTCCCTTCTCAATTTCACCATTAAAGGTTGGTGGCTTGATTTTCTTGAATTCTCGAGAAATTTCTTCGTAAGGTTTAAACTTTCTTTTTCTGGTATAATGATTATCTTCGCTATTATCACTAGTATATTGATAATTCTTTTTATGTGAATCGCCATAGACCTCAAAATATGAGCTACTTTCGATTTTAAACTGTTTAGTCTTTTTATCTTTATGTTGGCAAGGCATATCTTCAGACTCTATTTATTTATCTTTTTCCTCATTCTGAAATATTTCCGTCAAAATCTGATTTAGCTCCTCCTGAGCTCTCATGATCCTCTCATTTTCTTTTATTACCATTTCCATCTATGTTCTTAGTTCCTTAACTGTTTGTAATAGTTCAGAATAATTATTGGTTATTTCTTCTTGTATAGGTTCTTTTTGAAAATTATTTCGTTCAGTGTAGGGACACTCCTCATCCGCGTATTCCTCCAATCTTTCCATACCTACGGTTAACTTATAAAAATTCTCTGGAAGTATCATTCAAAAGAAAAATAAAATCAGTATACTTCTTTCAATTTACTGTTCTATTTATGCAAGTTAAGCCACATTTAGGCCTAGTGTTTGAACCTTGTGCTCTAATACCACATGTAATAACTCCAAAATTCGTAAAAAATTTAAATTTTTCATGTAACATAAAATGTCAAGTGTCATTTCCAATGAACCATTAACTATTATCGGATATTTAAACAATTTTAAAAGAATAACAAAGATCACTTCTTTTATTTGGTTCTATATAACTTATTGGCTTATCTTAAAATACTATGTTAGTACTGTTAAACATAGCAGTTGTATTTTTCAGAAAGTTAGAAAAGAATTTGCATCTTAACTAACGCTAAGTGTGTTATTGTCTTTTTCTGTCAAGTAGGGAGAATTCTTAGGTGTGATCAGGGCTTACTTATCTTACAACTAACACAGTGGAAATGATGGTTCTTTTTTAGGTTCTAATAGGTAAGCGTTTTGTTCCAGGAAAATATCCAAATCAAGAAAGACACTTCACTAGCATAACATAAAATGCTAGTATTTAAAATGTTTAATTGCAACTTGTCCCTATAAGAGGTAACATTGACATTGCTAAATTCGTCAAACTGCATAATGATGGTAAAACAAAACTGTGGAAGGATGGGTTGAATGCATGAACAGTTACTACCAAAATGGAGCCAAAGGAGTTATCATGTAGTTTTCAACTAAATGCTTAGATTCTTCAAAATGAGTTGATTAAGAACTCTTCTAAATAATACTCCTACTTCTACTCATAAGTATTTATGATCTAATGTTTAAAAAGGAAAAGATATGTTTTGCATGCTTTTGCTTATATTTCATATCTGTCATAAAGCATTTGGAGTTTGGTTTTATTTGTATTCAATTGAATCCTTTTGTAAACATAAAATAAATACTCTATGTTGTTGAACTATTGCTTAGTTTTTCTTGTTTATAGAGTTTTGTTTCTTATGAGCTCCTCTTTTCATTAAAGTCATCATGCTCATTAAAAGTATTACTAAATTCACCCTTACCCTAGGGTTTTTATAATCAGATGTTTTCTTAAAAGATAGAATATCTACTTTGACACTTAAACTGTTTGTCTTAATAATCGGACATTAGTTTACAATTGAGACTCTTATTTAAACGTAGATAGGTTGCACCTACTTGATTTCCCAACTACACAGTGTGTGCAGAAAATGGTCCAAGGTTTCATTTATATTTGATTGAGTCTTCTTCAAACTTTAAAACTCTACTTTAGTAATATTTTTACCTGTGTCTTTTTACCTCGTTCCCTAGTGTATCCACCTAGCTATAATTACACTTTCAAATACAATTGTTATAAATTGTAATTCCCTTGAGGTATTGTTGCCATGGTAAGTTCTAGAGAAGATCTTGTAATTACTATGCTATAGTTATGCAAAGTACTCTCCATCTCCAAAATTTACGTGACTTACTTCAAGGGATGAGTAGATTACCTCTCTCAATAATGTTTTACTATTAAAAGTATGGTCATTTATTTATATTCTATAAATATCATAGTTAGAAGGTGATTAATTTAACTTGTCTAGTAGACAATAGTAATTAAAAGAAAAATACCATTTCATTTATCCTATGGTTTTAAACTAGTTATCAATACAACCAAGTGTCAAATCATTATTAACAATGATAATATATCACTGAATTGGTTTCTCACTTGCTACCCAAATGATTTGTTGCAGATTGAAACTCGACTATGGTTTCAAAACACACGAGTGTGAAATAATTGGGGACATGTGGAGGTGATTTAGCAATTAGGTTTTGTTGACTTTTGAAGTTGTCCTAACCCTATCTCCGCATTGTAAGGGTTCTTCAGTTATGGAGCAGCCGAGCTGAGAGCTCATGGCCGCCATGGTTCTGTGTTAACCTTGTAGACACCATCCTCCATACCTTTGCGAGCTAGTGTAGGGTGAAATTATACCGTGGTTTAGAGTCTTGTTAACTATTGATGAGGCATGTATGAGTTGACGCTGGCTTACATCGCCGTCTTAAGTAACTGTGGGTGTTTGTTCACAATGCACGGTGGACAGAAGTCTTTAAGTGAGGAGTTTCTTCTACCTTTTGTTCATTTGCTCCCTTCACATGGTGTTTATCCCCTTCAAATCATGGTTCAAGGTTTTTGCTGCACTCTGTGCATACACAGTTCTCGGGCTTCTTTCTTAGAGGTGCCATCAAGTTGGGCTCAGGTGGTTTTCACGACTTTACCACTACGAGTTTTACTAGGTAACAACCTGTAATTGTTTATAGTTTATTTAATTACAGAATTTGCATTACGTTTTCTTTTTAAGAAAATACTAACAATGTTATGATAAGTAGGTCTCTCCATGCTTGGATTTGAAGCTGGATACTAAACTTCCCTCAATCTTCAGCAACGCATTCACCTGGTAAGCCCCGGTGGCATCTGAAGGTTTTTCTTACACTTAAAATATGGTGGAAGGAATAGGAGCACCGCCGTGAAGGTTGATGGCTCGGCCATAGTTAAAAAAAAATATGTTATTGCTCTTTGTTTTTATAAAAATATTAAATCCCTAGAGGCTGTTGTATGGAAATGTTAAGGCTATTGCAGCCGCGACTTTATGGTTTTTATTTGAGCCTTCACAGCCTAGAAAGATGTAAATGATATTAGATTTTAAAACTCGACTCTAAGCCGTGATAGTATTGTCCAACCACTGGGTGGTTTCTTGAATAATTCAAGTTGGTTTTTACAGAAATAGAAATGACAGTACTTTTAATATTTCTCTGAACAGATGAAGGGTTTTTATTGCTGTAATTTATAGTTGTAATAATTTTGGTTTTATGACTTCTGTTTAGACTTGAAAAAGTCATTTTGGCAGGCTTTAAAGCCTCGACATTAATATAAACGGGCACAGGCTATTATACTTGTTTAGTTTAGTTTAGTTTAATTTAGGTTTAAATTTAGGTGTAAAAGGTTTATAGTAATTTTGTTAATTACTTTGTACAAAATTATTAGATAAATAAGATATTTTGTTTCTCTTTAAATATTATAATTGAATAATCTATAACTCTGTAATTATTTTGTTTTCAGTAAAAACTTATTTATTGAGGTGGTTAAAACTGGAAAAGCTTTGCTAGGTTTTTGTAATATAAGTGAAATGTATATTTTATTTCCTAGAGATGATTCCTATCTCTTGAAAACCCTAGCTGTTTCTTTGAGGTTTGGAGTATTAGTACCTGTGCTTGCAGTAAACCTAGTTTAATTGTAAGCCTGAATAGATAGTTAAGTAATCTAAGATATTAAGAACTAGGTTTAACCCTAAGTAGATATTTTACTGTTCTTAAACTTATTTATTTAAATTTATTAATTGAATTTACATTATGTGTTTCTACTGGTTTTAATTTTATAAATATTATACTTAGTGGTGTTTATTATATAAATCTATTCTTTCTTGTAACTAGATATTGTAGATATTGTAGATACTTTCAATAGTCAGTACAAGTGCAGCTATATTTTTGTAAATAACTTACATAAAACTATAGAAGTAAATATTTACATCTGCATTCAGATTTAATGAAAATCTACTTATCTAAACTAAGCATACATGTTGTAATAGAGTACTGCCTTAAAAGGCGTGGAAAAATATAGTTTGATAATTTTTCTATCCATATTTTAACTTAGCAATATCTCTATTGTTTAAACATAATCTACTAATTACTAACATTCTCAATAAAACAAATGTTCTTTCTTCTTCATTAACCATAATAAAATAACAATATACTAATTTTGATAAACTCTTAATCATTTTCTGAAACAGTAGATAAAATAATAATTAAACCTAAACAAGTAGAACGTGTCAAATAGATGAGGTGACAACAGCTTAAGGAGGCTGTTCCTCCCAACCAATTCCTAGAGAAAAGCTTAGTCTGCAATTTCTCAGGACCCCCGGGCCTGTCTCCTGGTCCTCCTGGTAGAGTACTGGGTGAGAGATGTAGTCTTGAGATCCTCTGCAACTCTATTGAATATTCAACAGTAGCTCAGTCCTGCTTACAGCAGCAAGAAATTTAGCTTAGAATAGCTACACAAGTTCAATCTTCAGCACTTATCCCCTCAAACTCACTTCAGCTAGTCCCCTCCATCGAATTTATCATGTTCACTTCATTCACTCAGAATGATCACCAATTCAGAATGAGCAGCCTCAGCTGTCTTCAATGGGAAGTTTTATTAGCATGCCTAGGTCTTTTGGGTTAGTTTTTACTTAATGAGCCACCTACTCCTATTCCACTTTCTTGGGGAATCTTGACCACAAATATAGGAAAGTTGACACCTGCAACAACTAGAATTAGTTTGAGAATGATTCCACTTCTCAACATGCTCTCAACTTAGTCTCCTCCACCAAGTGACCAGTAAACACTCATTTAACAGCTTCCGTAAGCTGTTGTCTCATTTTTTATTTATTTATTAACAAAATATTCTGCAATACATTAAATTATCCTTGACCCCACTTGGTCATTAATTACAAACTTTAACATAAAATATTACATAATGTTCCTCAATAACATAGATTTTTTTTGCAAATTGGGGCATGTGACATGTCCACCCATCATTACTCTTAAACTTGGCAATGACCTTTTCGTATAACCTTATCGCGACAACTCTCAACTCAAAAGAAACCTTAAGCTCCTCTAGCATATTCCACAGGTTATTTCTAGGCACTGTATCAAAAGCTTTTCTAAAATCCACAAAGAAACAAAAAAGGTCAGGCTTATTACTATGACATTCCTCTGCAGTGATCCTAAGTGTAACGAGGTGGTTCATGGTTGAATGATCCCTTCTAAAACATGTTTGGCCTTTAGCCCGCTTACCTTCCACTTCTATCCATTAATTGATCTTATTTTCTAATATAATACCATATAACTTAGCTAAGAGAGGGCTAATCATAATAGTTCGATAATTAGAGGGGTCATTTTTATCACCACTTTTGAAAATATGAATAATGAGGCTTTGAGTCCAAGGTGTAGGAAACCCTTGCTTGATTGCTAGATTAATGAATTTGTGGATGTGCAGAATGAGGACAAGCCCTCCAATTTTTAACATTTCCACTTGGTAACCTTCAATGTCTTTGGTTTTTTCTTTTGCTAAGCGCTTAACCTCGAAATCTATGTCTTCTAACGAGAAAACTTCTTTCGTTGTAAGAAGGTTTTGGATGTTATCTCTAATATCCAGGGATTCAAAAAGATTTTTAAGGTAGGAATTCCAATTTTTTTAAACAATTTTATTGTCTTATTTTGTTTTGTGAATTAGAATTTTCCTCCATAATTTATTAGGAGCCACCTTGGAGAGGTGTAGGAGATTTTCCTGCCTTTTACTTAGATAATACATTTTTTTCTTTTAAGCAAGGCTTTGTAGTGATTTATCTTGTCCATTTTTATCGAATTTCTAGTAGCTTGCTTAATTTCTTTTCTCGCATCTTTACACTCTTGATCATACCAAGGGTTGGTTCTACTATTGCTCGTTTTAGTCAAGACTTCAATAGAGAACTTGTTAATGGATGATGAGAGGGTTGTAGAAAAATTATGTAAGAGACTTTATATATCCATACTACATAAAGAAACCCGTTCATTTTTTAGATCATGGAGAAAAATGTCAGCTTTATCTTTATCAAAGATCAGATGCTTTTGGAAATTATAGTTTTCCTCCTTGGGATCAATATGCATGGCAATATTGAGAGTTATAACTAAAGCTCTATGATCAGATTCGGGCCCATGGTCATTGAAGATGTTGAAATCTGTTAATTTGTTGTATATAGGGGTATCAAATATAACATAATCTACCACACTACTTCCAATCCTATGGATACAAGTCATCTGTCTAGAGTTTGGCTATTTTGTGAGACCGTTGCAAATGATAAGATCTTGTGCACTACAAAATTTGACCAACTCAAACCCAAATAAATTTTCACCTAGATCTTCATAACTTCTTTTGCGTGTTATCTAGCTCAAGGTCTTTGTATAACCAAAGAGGATTAGGGTTGGAATAGTTTCTTAAAAGAATAGCTTGGTTATTGGAAGTTCGAGCATTGAAGTCACCCATCAAAAGGATATTTCCTTCTTTAAACTAGAAATATCATGTTCTAAACCATTACAAGGACAATTTTATCTAAATTAGTTTTTTATTGAAGTTGGAATTAATAGGAGAAAAATAACATATGGCTATGTATGTTTTTTCATCATTAATGTATGTGATCTCTATCCAAATAAATTGGTTGTAAGAGTATTTCTTATAAAGCCTAACATGTGGGGATATGTTCTTCCTAATGTAACAGGATATACCCCCAATGCACCTACGACATGAACGTTTATTCCATATTGACCATAGGACATATCGTTTATATCAAAAACCTTGGACTTCTCGTGTTTCCAAGCTTCAACCAATAATATAATATCAATTTCGCTGAGGATCCAACTTAACTTAGGGCCTTTGCTCCATGGAATCCTCAACAATTCCAAGAGAATATCTAAAGTGTGTGAAATTGCTATTTATTACTATCCTTTTGGTTTCTATCTCTAATAACAACTTTCATGTTTCTGATTAATGCCCATTTTCCCTCCTTCAATAGATTCCTTTACCTTTTGGGCCTCCTTTCTTAATTTGGCCTGATTCTCTAGAATGGCATCTTCATTTATAAATATCTCCAAGCATTTTAAACTTGATGTCTTATTGAGTATGTTGTATTTTTGTTCGGTAGAGCTAACCTTAACCCGTATTAGCCTTTCTTTATTCTTAATTAATTTGTTTAATATGTTTGCTTCTATGAGACCAATAGTTTCAATTTGTAACCTATTGTGAAGTTATATCTTGACAATGGCTAACATATCCTCTTCTTCCTCCTCTTTTAAACAAAAAATTATGAGGTTTAAAGCTCTTTTGTTACGCTCATTGTCTAAGTCTATGAGCTTATTCATTTCCTCTTTAATGGATTTGATATATAATTACCTTCTATATTATTTAGGGTTAGGTCGTGGTTAACTTTTTCCTCTAACTCTTTAATCATACCCTTTAACTTAATATTTTCTATTGTATCTTCCTCTCCTTGTTCGGGTGTTTTTTGAATTTCCATTACATGTAGTCTAGTCTCCATTATCTCTACCATGTATATTATTGTCTAAGTGTTTTTGGATGTATTGTTGAAAAGATATAAATTTATTATGGAGCATGGATTTTAACTCTATCTGGAGTTTAGCTTCTCTTTCTTCCCTACGTTTCTCTAAGGATTCTATATATTCATAAATTTTAGCCTCTCCTTCTTCCCTACGTTTCTCTATTCACTCCATAAAATCATAAAGGTTTTGTAGGCTAACTGTGCTAGGTCTTCCCTTAACAGTTTTTGGAAAATGAGGTGAATTACTCATATTTATGTAAAGGTGTACAAGTGTATATAGAAAAAACTAAAACTACAAATAGAAAACAAAAACAAAAAATAGTGAGAGGGAAGGAAATTATGCACCTAATTTAGAGCCCCCAAATAAATGATGAAGATGCCATAGAGGTAGGAGTGGGGTGCCCACAAATTTTACCAAAGGTTTTCACCGCATAATGCCCATACATTTTACCAAAGGTTTAAAAACTAAAACTAAAAAACTAAAAATATAAAATATAGACAAATAGAAAGCCCCAAAAGTAGAGTGCCCATAAATTTTACTTAAGATTTTCACGGCAAAGCTTCACAGAAGGCTTTCAGCACAAAAAGTTTAATTAATAATATACCATTAATAAAAATACTTGTAAAATAAATTTTTAACAAGTTAAAAATAATAACTATTTTTTGAAATTAAATATTTTATTTTATTCAATCTATTTATATTTCTTTTTTGCTACGCTCATGTAAACAATTTGTATTTTATCTTTTTATTTTTGGTTGTTTCATATTTTAAAGTTGAACATATTTTATCATACAAGTAAAAGGTAAAACTAGGTAGGTTAATTTTGGGTTTAAAATTTGACCAATTGAATATTAAATCAAAGGTAATGTAAGTTATCAACCAAGTCAAGTCCTACATATTATCTCTTATATGATAACCTTATCAAAACTGTGAAAAAACCCTACGAAGTTGGAGGGAGCCGACGGAACCTTGGTCTTAGGGTTTCATGGTGATGGGTTGGTCGTTTTGTTCCTCGTCGGTCATGATGTAGCCTCTGTACCAGTCCAGTGATCGTTTCAAAACTCTATCATTACCATCCCTCTACTTTATCTATTTTTTAGTTTTTTAACCACGACCACCTCACCACCGGGATTTCTGGTGTGTACTTTACACCTCTTAGTCGTAGCTTGTCTGTGCTTGGTTTTTTGCTCCTTTCTAGTGGTGGTTTTTGGTTTGTCTGGGAACAAGTCCTGGTTTTGCAGCTGTGACTATCGGTTCTCAGTGTTCGGCGCCAGGCCTTGCGGTGGTCTTCAGTACTCGGTCAACTACTTCTTCTGTTGCCGACATCATCCTGAGACCATTATGGCACAGGTACTTATCATTTTCTAACACCATGCATTTATTTGATTATCTGGTATATGGGTTGTGTTTGTTTGTCCCCTCTGGTCATTATTGGGTTCATGGGTGGTCATAGGTTCATGGAGTTCCCCCTCTTCACAGAGGGATAGTACCAACCATGCTAAAAAGTGGGAACTAGGGTTATTTTTTGTCAAGTCTGGCTTTTGACTCTCTGATTTTGGCTTGGGTTCTGTTATTTTTTCGTTTATTGGGGTTTCGCAGCTTATTGGTCTTTACCATCTGACTCCTCCTTGTTGTCCTGGTGTTGCTAACTCTCTCGACTCTGGTTAGGGTTTCGATTAGGGTTTTACTATTTTTGGGTTTCTCCGCTTAGGGCCCTAGTCAAGTTTTTTACCCACCACGTTTCTCTACTTGGGTCACATGATGTGATTCCTTCCTACCTGTCTTAGTTTGTTGACTCTCCTGGCTCAGATTAGGGGTATGACGCTTTGAGGGTTTTTACCTCTTTTGGGGCTTCTCTGCTATCAGCCACTTTTCTGTTGTGTTATCCGCCTCTACTTTGACCTTCTTGGTCGGGTTTTCTCTTCAGCCTCCGATGGCGTCTCTTGGACTTAACATTCCGACCAATGGTAGGGTTAGTACTTCCTATCCTCCTCGATTCCAGGCTCGACATAAATTTAAGATACTTACTGCGCTGGACCACAAGCGTCGGTTTTTTGTGGGTAGAGATGTCATGCTCGACAGAGTCTCGGAACTTTGTCACCAGGCACCCATTGGCCACTTGGAATACTGCTCAATGAACAAGAGGAGTGGGTGGCCTGGGCCACCCTCCATTGGAAACCTATCCTTAGTTATGTGCCCACCATCAGTATTCTGGCTAATCATTGGCTGGTTTTTGTTTTTCTTGAAGACTCGGATGCTTCTCGTATCCTTGACTCACTTTGGACCATTCGCAATGGTTCCCTTGTACTCAGCCGGTGGCATACGAACTTCGACCCCATTAAATAATGGGTTATAAAGAGACATCTATGGGTCTTGATGCCGGCATTACTGTTTCCCCTCTGGTCTAAAGATATTCTCACTGGCATTGCCAATACCATTGGCAGGTTAGTTTCATCAGAGAAAGACTTTCACACTATTTTTGACAAACACACTGCTAAGGTTCTTGTAGAACTGGATGTTACCCGTGGGTTCTTACCTGAAATCGAGATTGACTATAATAGTGTGGTTATTACACAAAAACTCGATTATTTGAAGATTCCCTTTTGTTGTAGCTATTGTCATGAAACTGGTCATTTGAGGAAATCTTGCACTTCCTTATTACTGAGGTATCCCTCTATCTGTTGGCTTCAATGATTCTGAACCTTCCCTTAAAACATCACCTTCCCCTTCTTCGCTTCATCAGCCCCTACAAGGTACTCAGCTGGTGACTGCAGCTTCCATTAACTCTCTAGTTCTCCCTTCCACGATTGGCCCTTATGACTCTTCATCCCGTACTTTCATTGGTGATCTGACCAAAGGTGAGATACAGTACATTACGGATGTAGAAACATTGGCCTTATCAGCCTCTCGATCTTGTTCTAATCGGGTTTCAGACCCTCTTTCACCTTTGCATACTTCTCTTCATCCTGCAGTGGCATCTCCGCCTCCCTTTACCCTGGAGAATTTTCCTCTACTACCCCACTCCTCTTCCCCTCATTGTACGGGTTCACCTTGTAGCCCTTTAACCACACCTTCCTTTGATGATCCATCTCTACTTAAAGCTTTGGATATCTTTACGGATAAGTCTCCCATCTCTCCTATTGTCTTACCTTTGGACTCTATTAGATTCAAGAATGTGACTATCCATAAGGCTAAGAAAGGGAGTAAAGTTTCCTCTCAGGCCCCTATTGGTCTCTATACCCCTCTTTCGGCTCGCATCAAAGCAGCAACTAGAACACACCCCTCTTCACAGGCACTTAGAGCTAAGTCACCTGCCACACAAGTTTACCCATGAAGATTGTTTCCATGAACATTCATGGGTTTGAGGGGCCTACTAAACAAAAAGCCCCCAAAGATCTGTTTACTACTCTTAACCCTGACATTATCCTGTTACAGGAAACAATGTGTGATCATTTTACTACCCTTCACTTGTTTGTCTTTATTAAGCTGAGTGGGGAATTTTGTGCAATTGATGCACTTGGTCTATCTGGGGGTATCCTCTCAGCTTGGAACCCTCGCCTAATTCAGTGTAAAGTTGTTCACTCCTTTACTGGCATTCTTTTATCTACTAGTTTTAAAGGCCTCGACTCGGTATTTTCCATTGTCAACTGCTATGGACCCTATGCAAATAGAACCTCCTACTAGGACACAGTTGTAGCTGGTGGCATATTCAATTATCCCAACCTCATCCTGGTTGGTGATCTAAACTTCACTATCTTTGATCTTGAGATCTGAGGTGACCGTGCCCGTCTGGATGATCTCTCTCTGTACTTTGCTCAACTATTGGAATCTATGCACATGGTGGATCTTGCTCCCACAAAGATTGGGCCAACCTGGAGAAATGGCAGAGCAAGACCAGAGGGTGTCATCAAAAGACTTGACAGATGCCTTGCATATTTACATCTTATCCCTACTCTGGGTAGCTATCACTCCTAGATTCAGCCCTCTGAAATCTCTGATCACTACCCGGTATGTCTTGAATGGAATTTTAGTCTGAAGTGTCATCTTTATCTCTTTAAATTCAATCGAGCCTCGCTCCTTGAAGATGGTTTCGATGCACTTGTTTCATCCTCATGGAAGGCTCCTGCTCCCCCTGTTGGACCCATGTTTGACTTTAGCTACAAGTTGTTGAGACTCAAGAATGATGTTAAGACATGGGAAAAACAAAAAAGCACTTTGAGAGCAAAGGAGATCTCTAAGATTGACCTGGCCATACTTACTCTCCTTTCATCCCATCACTCTAGTATTCTCACTGAAGAGGCCACTTCCTCCCTTTTACTCTTGAAAGCCAAGAAGGAATCCCTACTATCTCACTAGATCCTTACCTGGAAGCTCAAAAGCAGAGTTGATTGGATTCAGGAGGGTGATGCCAACACCAAATTTTTTCACTCTTTTGCTTTTGCTAGAAGGAACTCTAAAGCTATCTGGGCACTAAATAATCAAATTGGTGAAACTATTGAGGATGATACCAAGTTAAAGGCTTTGGGTGTCCAACACTTCTCAGATCTTTTCACTGATGACGGTAAAACTAATATTGAGGCTCAACTTAATGTCATCAGAGTTTTTCCAGCCTTTGTTCAAGAAGAGGATTAGGAACTCTTTATGTCAGCATTTACTCTCAAAGAAGTTGAAGATGTACTTAAAGGGTTTAAAAAAGATAAGAGCCCCGGACCAGATGGGTGGCCGATGGAATTCTACCTTTACTTCTTTGATCTTGTTGGGCAGGATATTCTAAATGTTATTGAACACTCTAAGTTAGAGGGTAGGGTCATAGGGGCTCTCAATGCTACCTTTATTACTCTCATACCTAAGTGTGACAAGCCCACTACTCTTGCTGAGTACAGGCCCATATCCTTGTGCAATATGATTTATAAGACTATTTCCAAGCTGGTTGCTATCAGACTTAAGGTGGTTGTTGATAAGGCTATTTCCAAGCATCAGTTTGGGTTCCTGCATAATAGACAGATCACTGAACCCATTGGTATTGTACAAGAAGCCCTCCATACTATCAAGACTGAAAATCAGAAAGTGATGGTATTGAAACTTGATCTGGTAAAGGCATTTGACAAAGTCAACTGGTATTTCCTAAGGTTGGTTCTTCTACAGATTGGGGTCCCTGGTATCTATGTGAATTGGATCATGGGCTGTGTAGAGTCTACAAATTTTGTTGTTCTGGTCAATGGGACCCCTTCAAATTTATTTCAAGTATCGAGAGGCATTAGACAGGGATTCCCTCTATCTCCTCTCTTATTTATACTGATCATTGAAGGTTTAAGCTTATTGATAAATCAGGCACTAAATATAGGGGTTATATCGAGCATCAAAATTGCTCCCAGTCTGTTCCTCACTCATCTGCTCTTCGTAGATGATGCTATCCTATTTGATTCTGGTACACTGGCTGAGTGGCAGCACTACAAAAACATTCTGGATACATTTTTTTCTGCAACCGGTATGGAAATCAATGCAGATAAGTCTTCCTTTCTTTACAATAATATTGAGGAACTGGTTAGACAACAAATTTTCAATTTCATGCCCTACAAGATGGAGCCCATCGCTGCTGGTTTTAAGTACCTGGGATTTTACCTCAAACCACAGGGTATGGCATCAAGGAATGGAGATGGTTCTTACAGAAGTTTGAAAAAAAATTGAGCAACTGGACTTACAAGCTACTCTCTCTGAGTGGAATATTGGTTCTAGTCAAATCAGTTTTGATGAGTCTTGCGGTGTATTGGCTCTCACTAGCCCGCATGCCCAGCACCATTTTGAATTACATTAGGAGATACATCTTCAAATTTTTATAGGGTAGCACGCAAGGAAAACATAAGTATCATCTGGTAGATTGGTTTACCATCTCCAAGCCTTATGCTCTTGGGGGATGGAACATAAAAAATCTGGATTGGTTCAGTTTGGCCTTGTGTACCAAAAGCTTATGGCTTGTACTTAATGGAGTTGGAATTTGGTCCCAGATCATCAAGCATAAATACCTTAAGAATTTACCTATTAGTGTTTGGCTCAGACAACACACCTTCAAATTTCAAGGCACCTCTCATATGTGGAATGGTTTTATCAGAGCCATTTCATGGATCACTAGATGTCTTGCTTGGAAGACTGGTTATGGCAAGAATATTAAAGTTGGCATTGACCCCATTGCTGGGTTTTCCTCTGATTATAATTTGCCAAAGGATCTTATACTGTATCTGGAAGATTATGGTATTCTTTCACTCTCAGATGTACTCAATAAAGGAGTTGCTACTTCTTCTACTGATTATTTGATCTCTGCTGACGAGCTAGAGCTAGGTGGACTATGGAAGGAAGCCTGGTCCAATTATATTAAAGGTCTACAGCATGGAGGGATTCGTATCAGCAATACACCTGATACTCTGGTGTGGATGTATAACAAGTCGACAAGCACGGTCAAAGCCAACTTAATGTATGAGCTTATTGCAAATATCTATGTCACCAGCAGACCTGATGATATCTTTGTCAAGATTTGGAAATTCCGCATTCCACTTAAGATTATTTGTTTCAATTGGCTCTATCTGTCGAATAGGATAAATACTTGGGGCAACCTAATTAAAAAAGGCTGGATTGGACCGAATTGGTGCTGCCTATGCAAATCAGCATCTGAATCTGTTGATCACCTTTTTCACGAATGCAGCTTCACCAGAATGGTTATTCCACACATTAAATCCTACTTGCCATTCCTTATTTTTGGAGGGAGACAAATTTTATTCTTAATGTCACCTCCTGGATTAGCAAAGGAAATAATCTAAAGTATCTTCCTCTTCTTTTTTCATGGCAAATCTGGTTGACAAGGAACAAATGTGTATTTGAAGACAAACATCCTGATATTTTATTTGTTGTACACTCTATTAAGAATCAACTTCAGCTCTATCCTATTATTAATCAGCAGAAAAATATAAGGAGAACTATTGGACCAGCACCTATTTTGGATTATCCAGCTGGTTTCTTTGATGGGGCATCAACAAATCGAATGGGAGGTATAGGTGTTCATCTTCTGCTTAGCCAGGACCACTATTTCTGCTTCAAATTGGGAGTTGGTCTGAGTTCTAATACCATATCTGAGTAGATGGCCTTATGGACACTCCTTTACTGTGCAAAAATCATGGGCCTTCCCACTTTGCATATTCATGGTGACTACGGTGTCATCATTAACTGGTTCAATCGAAGATCAGCACTCACTTTACTCACTCTAGATGGTTGGTGTCATTGTGTTAGGGAGCTAGAACCATTATTCATCCAATTCACTGCCATTCACATATATAGAGAACACAATACTAAGGCTGATAGCTTATCTAAAGAAGGGTTAACTTTGGCCTTGGGCTAGCTACTGTTTACAGAATTCACCAATGGTGAATGTATTGATCAGGGCTCTTTCCACCTTTTCTAGCCCTCAGCACTGGACCTTTTTGTGCTGATATTTTTTGACATCCTTTGGATGATGGTGGTGGATGAGCCCCACTTATTTTTGCACCTATTGTTTCAATGCTTCTTTGGATTAGCTACTCCAGAACTAGTATGGAACTCTCTATGTATTGAAGGGTATGGAAGTGGATTTAGTTATATTTCCTAGCTTTGAAATACTCGCTATGAAGTTAATTGGTAAAGTTGACCATTGCCTAGTTGACAGCAAAGAAAGAACCTGATGTATCTCATCCATGAGCTCAGTAGTAGTTGATGCTGTAGTATTTTTTATGATGAACACTTTTACATTTACCATGAGCTCAGCACTTGCTGATGTTGTATCCATGTTCCCTTTGATTTCAATGAAATAACAAGGAACTGATATTTTCCCTTGGAAAACCTTATTTTCATTTTACCTAATTTTTTCCTTAAATAATTTTTAAAATTTATTATACCAACATTGTTGAAAATATTTAATATATTAAAATGATAAAGTGTATGTCTTATATGGTAACCTTATTTTCGTTTTACCTAATTTTTAACTTAAATAATTTTTAAAATTTATTATACCAACATTGTTGAAAATATTTAATATATTAAAATGATAAAGTGAAAAAAATTTATTATGGCGTAAATAAATAATACCATGGAACTAAGGCTATTTAGGCACATAGTCCCATCCCTCATATGATGATATAATGGCATACGAGGGTATGTGGTGATTCAAATGTTCTTAGTAACATTTCACGGCATGATTGGATGGCGTGTGATAGTTATGGTTTTTATTTATTTCATGGGGATGGCATTTGAAACTTAATTTGGTACTTTCTCTTTTATGTTGATATTTAGTATAGTATTTTATAGCTTTATTACACTATTAAAAAGTACGTGACATATGGTACACGATATGTTAATATTCAACAAGATATTTTATAGTTTTTGGAGTAACTTACTTACCCGACCATTTGCACCGATCGGATGATCGGCAACGTCGGATGTGACGGCTCACGCAAGCCAGATCGTCCGATCGGTGCAAATGGTCGGGTAAGTAGTGAAATCCATAGTTTTTTATGGCATCTAAAGGTAGATGACACATGGTATATGACATGTTATTATTACATGTTGATATTGTAATGTTTCATGATTGATGTTTAAGAATACATAGATTATGATATGTTGTTACTTTATGTTGATATTCAGTGTGTCACTTTATTTTACAATGTTGATTCATGACATATTAGTCAGATCTTTAATTATTTTTTAATGCTATCATGGTTTGTTATTTTATGGCATAGCATTTGCGATTCAATAAATGTTTAAGTAAAACATGGCACATTTTACCTTGTCGATGACTTATGTTGCATTCTACTACGAATATTAACTTCTGACGAGGCACTGTTCGTAAGCACAGACAAGTCATAATTGATTTTATGATATCTTATCATCTTGAGGAAATTGATACTAACCATTGCTCATTTTGGTGAGTGGAAGTCATTCTAGGTAATTTACTCAAAGAGCCTAGTGAAGATAATCATTCTAGGATTTCATGGGGGGGCATAACCACGAATGAGAATGGTTGCTATAAACACCTTATGGGTTGGGGGCCAAACTCAACAATTAACTCTATGCCAACGGTTCTTAACTGTTCTATCAGAAATCCACGGTTTGAGGTACCTTGTTACGGAGAAAACTTCTTATGGCTTGGGGTAGACCATAATAGACAGTATGACACCAGAAATCAATCCATTTCCATATGAAATAGAGATAAATAAGGAAAACATTAAGGGATGAAAAACGTACATTATTCTGGATGGTTGTAGTAGATCCCCGTTGAGCTTTCAACCACACTTGCACCTACATTCCATTCTCAACAACAACGAAATAGACAAGCATGATAGATATTAAGTGTTAGGCCTACTCTAGCATATATAAATCCAATATGTATTAATTGAAGCAACTACATCCATGGAAAAGAATATTCATAGTTACACACATACAATGGACGAGAAATGGATATTTCTATTAATTATAAACATAGATACAAGTGACAAACTCTGTCGACACCTCGTCGGAATCGAAAGACCAAGTCCGCCACCTGGGCCTCCACCACTTCAATCCTCCATATCAATGGAAATCTCACAAGACAATGGCAAGCTTGGGAAGAGCATCAATGGATGCTCAAAAGAACAAAGGGATGCAGACTCAAGCATGTATCGATGGGGCACAAATCCACTATAGTTTCCTTGCTCTCATCAATTCTCCTCCTCTAATGCATCCAGGATGCTCAACATATAGCCCTTCAATAGGAAGTGAAGGGTCGATTCAGAGTGTTTCTAGGCATATGGAAGGCCAAAGGTCAAGTTATTCGTGAATCAATGAGGAAAACTCCAAATATTTTACTTTTGGGCACATTTCTTGATGTACGCAGGTCATAGTGGAGCAAGCTGCGTGTACACACGATATGTAATTTAGTGACCCGTGTATACCAATAAATAACACTTTTTAAGGGATTTCTTGGATCATCAAAGTTGATTTTGAGCAAAGGGGGTCCAAAGAGTCTGCATTGGGACACGGAAGGCCATAAAAACATGATCTACCAAGTGTGGTAAATTTAGTTATAACAGATGCCCCCTAATGTGTGAGGTCAGAGGGGTAACATGATGGCAGAAATACATTATACCAATCTCAGAAGTGGAGTAATGAAGACCTGGGTGGAAAAACCAACCACTCATCAGTACAATACAATGATACATCTCAGCATGTGACTACAAATATGGAGTGTAGCAGTCCCAGATACATAATCGTACAATGGCCATGAATCTGCATAATAGACATATGTCACATGTGGTCATCGCCATGTACAATATATAGTGAAATAATATCTCCATATTGAACGAAGATATCTGATAGCACATTGGAATCTCGGCATGAGAGCTAACATCTCATGAATAATGGCATGATCAAGGAGGTAGCATATATGCAATGCCACCTAGCTTGGAGGTCTTCTACACAAACAGTTGCTAGTACATGTCCCATCACGTGAAGAAAGGTGTCGAGGTCGAACACTTGAGAGAATCCATCGATCAAGGGACATTGATATATTCCCAAAACTGTCAATGGTGAGAGAATCTTCCAGTGATGACTGCAAGTCTCAAGGCACCAATGGACTCTAGACTCCTATTCCATCATAAATGACCTGAACTCAATGTAATGGAATCCGCTAGAAGGAGGGCATTAATGCATCCCCCATCAACCAACACAAGGTACATAACAACGCTAGATAATTTTGAAGAACTTGGACGAACAAGATGCGCACAAAACAGTAATTGTATTGCGAATGACCGACATGCAAAGACAAGATAACTGAAGAATGGCCGACTCAAGCTAAGAATTCCTTCTAACAGGAGCATATGGCAGATGGTGACTCATAGGCATCATAGACTCAACATGAAAACTGTGACAACTATGCGACATAGGAGGCGTCGACAGAGGCTCTGTAGGGACTGGAAGTATAACCAGTTGATGGAGAAAACTCAAAATAACGAGTATAGCTCCTAAAATCATACTAATAACCCGACCAATGCATGGAATATGCAATGCTCTATTCAAAGGTGACACGACACGACAACTTCCAAAAGTAATATCATTTCTCGTCCGAATTTTTATGTTTTTTTATTTTTCTTGGTCTTTTTCATATTGGAAAGCTTGAAAAAGAATAAAATTTCTTATATTATGAAACTAGGATGAAACGAGTGATGTGGGAAAGCAAACTAGTTCCAAGCAATGGAACTTACCTATGCTCAATATAAGGAAGCATGTGCAGGATAAGGACAGTCGCAGGGATGTCTCCTCCGGGCATGGGGTGATCAAGTTGAAAAAGATATATGAAAAGCCTTCTTGGCTAGGACTGAGGCAAGCTCAGGCTATATGGCTCATAAAACTAAAGCAGGGAGACGGCATAAGACTCAATACAGCAAGAAAATGCATGAAATGCAATTACAACTTGATATAAACAGGAGTCTCTGTGGGAGATGGCTAACATAAAGTTCAAGAAAGAGTATGAGGTTCTTTATTAAAGACATGGCGTGACTATAAGGGACTTCCATACCTAAGGGAGGAATCTCATCATGGGTACCAAAGAGAAAAGAGGGATATAACTAGGGAACCCATGAGTAGAAACGATCTACCACTTACATAATGCCACTTTTAGCAGCAGTGTGAAGGTTTTGTAACATTACGAAGTGGGTTCATACCTATAGTTAAGGCGGCATGGTCATAGGACGATGCATAATGCATATGAAAAAGTGATCCTATCCTATATGCCAGTTCAAAATTATACATGTTACAAACATGAACGGGTCTAGACCTCGATGAAAGTGCACTCAAATCAAGTCCCTACACCACAATATTAGGCCAAAACAACTCAAAAAGGTTAATAAAAGTCCAAACTATAGGCTAAGTGGGTAAAAATTTCAAAAAAATTGATAAATAGTAAAAAATTCTATTTTCACCATACCATTTTGTGTTTTACAATAAATAGTGCATTTGGAGCCATTTGGACCACCAATCTTCAACTTCGGATTCCGGGAGCTAGGAGCAATGAAATCATAAGTTGTCAAGATTAGGTAAATGCTCATCTCATCCTTCATATTTTAAATACATTTATTTTCAATTTCCATGGTGTAATTTTTAGTGTGGAGCAACCTAAAAATGGATATCTCAACCCATGTAGGTCACAAGACATTCAGTCGCGTATAGGGCCTGATGTACGCGGGCAAAACATAGGAATCCTGTGTACATATGCAACCATCACCAAAACAAGTCGCATACAAGGAAAATTCTCATCAAAATGAATGTTTGATTTGCAGGATGGCGCTACAATGGAGGGAGCGTGAGCATGAAGAAGTGGATAGGGCAACCCACGATGATATAATTACTCAACAAGCACTAAAAGGATGTGGATTTTACAGGTTTTGGCAACTTGGGGGCTTGAGGGCCCAACCAAGGCTCCTACAAATGCTTGTTGACTACTGGGACCCGGACATAGAGGATTTCCAGCTAGATGGGATGCCCATGAGACTAGAAGTGGAGGATATTTATTTCATTACTGGACTATCCCACTGAGGTGAGTATTAAACTTGAGGGCTTGTGGGGTGAGAGGCGGGCTCACCATCGAGGAGTATATAGTTGTGTACTTCCTTTCAAACACTGAAAATATCAAAATCCAAGTTCCGTTGAACTCTATCTGGAGCCTCATTCTCAAGGTTATAGTACTGGTACTAGCTAGGATAGCAAGGTTATCATCATTGCATTAGGCCTCCAAGCCTCTCATGTTTTATGTAGTAGAGTGTATGAGATCCACAATATATGATTGGAGCACATCATTATTGAACAATATGAGACAACATCTGATTGACTATAAGTTGAGCAAGACAAGGAACTTTGGTTTGCTAGCATACTTAACACTTTATTCTTTGAGCAGGTACCGGGCCTTATCCCAAGATTTCAGGATCCTCTGCATAGTCTACGAGATCCAGCACAAGCTCGTTGGGTGGAGGTGATGCGACGGTTAGGGGGAGGAAGGACACCCACTCCATTCCCACCAAACTTCTGCCACTGGTAGCAGTGACAGATCGTGGTCATGGATGACTATCCCTATGCAAGGATCGAATTCAGCGGAGACTCAGACATGCCATTACCACCAAGTGCTGCATATGGTGATATAGGTAACAATCCCAAATGTATTTTTGAAGTATTTTATTTTTTTGTATTTTCGATATAATGGAATCAAAAACATGTTTTTGGCGGTATCACGTACTAACATTGATCATGCATATGCAGATGTGGGTCCTAGATGGTTGGATGGTTACCCCCGACATCATTGGAGGGGATGAGGGGATGACATACTAGGTGCAGATGCGGAGCGTATGCTCCAAAGCATACATACCAACTTCATAAGGATGAAACAAGGTGCCTATGGTGCAAGTCGAGGACTTTCCTGATGCCATGCAGATACATGTGCTAGGAGTGCTCCATGCGTGGGTTGGACTATTTTGACGGTTGAAAAATGCAGTTATGTGTTTCCATGACCATCACCCTGGTCCATAGGAATAGAGGCCTAGATAAACATTTTGTACCAACTGTATAGTGTTTTTGGGTGGCTTAAATCCCTAGTTTTGTATCAAGATATATTGTATTGTGGCACCATTTTGAACTATATTTTGAAAATGAAAAACTTACAGTGATCGGCTTGATGTATTTAGATGTGTACTTAAATATGAATGGAATGTGTATGCTTCTTTATCGATGTAACAAATGCCAGTCTAAAACATAATTTGCATAAGAATCGACAACATGATTGTAGATCCTAGGAATATGAATGTATGTTATGTATTCAAATTGTCGTTCTAACAATCTTACCTGTAAGAATATCTGTAATAAAGTTGAATCTCTGATACAATACACGTTATTTAACTACAATATAACTAACTGTGAGTCAAGGCAGACTTCAAGAGATATGATACCATTAGATATGGAATCACATAGGAGTTCAATCACGACACTATATTCAACAACATTGTTCGATGATGGCCGAAGACACACACCTCTTGAAGACACTACCTGAACCTCAGGCGTATAAATGACCCAAGCATCCAAAGCTAAGTTCTAGGTATGGTGGCTATCACCATTAGTGTATCCTACATATACCAAAGACTCCGTCGACATCTGCCACAACAAAGGGAAGCATCTCAACAAACCAAATCACTAGAAGGGGACCAAAAGTAAACTATGCAACTGTACAATAATATACAAAATATCAACCTCAATTGAGAATTAGGCATAGTATTTTTTAAGATAGGTCCCATTTCTAGGCTCCTCCAAGGTTGTCCCTTCATAATCCTCTAACTCGTATGCACCCTTCTCTAAGGTTCGTTTAACCACATAAGGCCCGTGCCACATGGGGTTGAAATTACCCACCCCTAACGGTTCACTAGCTTGGTCATATAGAAGAACCAAGTCACCTTCAATAATCTTTGGGGGCAGATGAACTTATCATATTGATCCTTTAAGCAATGCTTATTCATTTGAAGAGCCATTAAAGCATCCCGACGCTACTCATCAAGGTGCTCCAAGTGGACCAGACGTTCTTCCAACTCAAAAGTATCTAGTAAGAGCTCTACAGCTAGTTTCAAAGAGGAAATTTCACATTCAATCGACAATATTGACTCCACCCCATGTACTAACTGATAAGGAGAAAAACCGGTGGCAGCCTTAACAACAGTTCGGTAGACCCACAAAGCAAGGTAAAGCATAATGTCCAGGGATGATTTTAAGAAACCCCCCAAGATTTATATGTATAAAAAATGGACGAATCTCTTTGATATATAGGAAAATTTGAAGGTGATGTTATCAATAATATAATATGTATATATAAAAAAATTGGCGAATCTTTCATTTTATTATAAAATGTTGTAAAATCTTGGCGAATCTTTCACTAAGTTATAAGATATTGCAAATTTTTTGCGAATATTTCACTTCATTAAAAAAAATTGTAAAAACTGGTGAATCTTTCAATCAGTTATAAAATATTGTAAAAATTTAGCGAATATTTTTCCAAGAAGACTAATAAATCAGAGGAATATAATTGTCCTCCCACAAGGCTGAACAATAGATGTGAACAGGTGGAATTTGCTTGGTCCACTTCCAATTCATGGTGAGGAAGGAAAAGGAGGAGCAGATGATATCTACCACATAAGCAGAAATATAAAACTTGGGTTTTTTGGATTCCTTTATGCTTGCAAAAAAAATCCCTCAAAACCATTGATAGTATTTGAGACCAGTTAAATGATTGGCCAATGGAAATGATGTGATAGGCTATAGGATCCCATTTAGTCCTAAAATGTGAGCAGTTGGGAAGGACCTATAGTCTATGGAACATGGAAACGAGCAGTGAATAAGGTTCTTTGAACTAAAAAATGAGATACTACTTATTAGGTCTACAAGCATAAAGAGTTGTCTCATCCATCCAATATTTGATCAATTCATCAAGATTGAATTTGGGAATTGACTTCTTTAGGAATTCTTCAGTGAGTAACTGTCAGGAGGTCCTGAGGGCATACATCCCTGCAATGAATTCTGGTTTGAAGGTGACCAGAGGGGCTTTACTAGCATCCATGAACATCTATGTGTTGGGGTTAGCAAGTTCAACCAACAAGCGGACGACATTTGTGCAAGGCATGATAGGTGGGTGAGCAACAATCGTATGGATTTGGGATTTGACGATGTTATGGAAGGCTTGGACATCATTCTCTACCTCCGACAGATCATCATTGTTGAAGATAGAGTAGATGTGATCCCAATCCCAGGATAAGTTTTCATTTACATCTCCCTCGGTGTGAATACATAGCCCAACATTAGGGTTCCTAAAAATCATAATTTCTAAAGAAATACATTTGTATTACTTAAAATTTAATGAATTGAAGAGAAACCTGATTGGTATAAATAACTAAGCATTTTCAACTATCTAAAAATCATAATTTCAAGGTAAATACATTTGTATTGCTTAAATTTAATGAATTGAAGAGAAAGCTAATTGGTATCTAGTCGTTGCACATTCAGGGAACATAGATTTGGCTTTGGACTTTCTTTAAAAGGCTTCCCATCGTATATACTCATTTTAACTACACAATTCTTCTAGAGACTTCAGTATGTGTTCTATTTTCTTGAGATTGCATTCTCCTAAATCCAATGGCATATTACTTTGTTAGTAATATCTGTTTATAAACATTTATGTATTGTAAATATCTATAAGTAATAAAATGTAATAAATATTTTAATTCTTAATAAAATGTTTTTAAACCTAATAATATATTTAGGTTTTGTAATATTCACTTTTTGTGAATGGGCACCAGTGAAGGAAAATGTGAAGAGCTCATTAGAAATATGGAATTGACAAATTTGAAGAGCCTATTAGCAATATGGAACTAAATAAAAGCATTGTTGCAATAAAGATACGTATGTCATAAAACTAGTCATAAAAGCCACTTATGATGACAGCAATAATATCTCATTATAGATGATGATAACAACAATATCTCATTAGGTAAGTTTTTAAATTGGAACAATATTAATTTTTATAATAAATTAAAAGTGGTTATTAAAAAACACTAGTAAAGTAGTTAGATAGCTTATGTTTTTAAATTGGAAAAATATTAAATTTTAAAATAAATTAAAAAGTAGTTAGTAAAGAATGGGAACAGTGGGATTAAGCAAAGCCTATAAAATAATTCTTGCCAAATTTGTAGGAATTTGTTTCATGCAAACATTCTCCCTAAGCTTCTAGATATTTATATTGAATTTCTTCTACCGAAAGTTGAAGAGGATTCCCCTAATAAAATGATAAAATAATTCTTGCCAGAATTTGTTTCATGCAAACATTTTCCCTAAGCTTCTAGATATTTATATTGAATTTCTTTTTCTGAAAGTTGAAAGCATTCAGTCGATTTGATTTTAACAAATCGGCTGAATCGCCTTCAGCGGATTTGTTTCAAAAAAGCAGTTTTAAGAAACAATTAGCCATTCAAGAAAGCAGTTTTCACGTCCATCCAATGAACCTTCCACCCATTATGTACAACCAAAGCCAATAGAGTACAGAGGTCATTCTTGACATACACCCAGAGTGTATGAGTCTAGGGGTTTAGTTTGCTGAATCTGAGAACTATGCACGATTAAGAGTAGATCCCATAGGTGTTTATCCGTCTCAATTATGGGAATTCAGTGAATAGTCTCGTCAAAACATGGAAAAGACTAAAGTCGCCTTATCACTAGCAAATCTACCTTTCCAAAGCCACTTTCGCAATGGAGGAGTGAACCAAACCAGCTAAAATGCTAAATTAGTGGTTTGCCTTCTTTGAACCATTAAAACGTGTCCCGTAACTATGCCCCGCGGGTAGATCCGAGTGAGTAACTATGCTAGCTACGTGATTCCTCGCATAGGGCTCCCTCCCCAATGGTGGTCTCTCTGTAGTCCCTAGTCTTAGCACTTTTCTCAAAGCTTATCAATAGTAACTATGTCGATTTCTATGACACTATTGGCCGGGCCTCCCTGATTTCAGAAAATTCAGTGAGGGAGATCAGCCACTCTTCTAACTTGCTATTTTAAGAACTTTAAACTAAATGAATAAAACTGTCTATGAAAATCAAGCCTCAAATTGAAGTCGGCTGCAATTATTGGTAAAACTCTTAGAACTACAGTACTGGTAGAAGCATGCCTTATCATTATCAACTTATTATTTATCTTGTTAATTGATATACGGGGTGTGACACAGCAAAATAAGAATGTCAAGAAATATTTTCTATAATAATTTGAGCAATTTTATTGTGATGTTATACCTGAGTAACTAACACTCCTCTGTGGCTCAGCTTTGGCTTTAGAACAAGATCATAGAAATATTGTGTTTACAATTAATAACAAGGACCTCCTTCCATAGGATTTGTGAGGTCTCTCTGTTCTTGAGCGTCCAAAAATTTCAATTAAAGCTTTCAACTTTAGTAGGAACATAAGAAGTATAAAGTATAGTTTGAGAAAATGAAACATTAAAAATTAGTTACCTATCATCAATACTGAGCTCAAGGCGAGAACTGCAGAACGATTCTCTGTTCACTTAGCTTCTCTGTTCACAGCTTCTCTGTTCACAACAGAGTATTTGCCCCAAAAATCAATACTTCAAAATAAAAGAAATAAAACCATAAATCAATGATACCAGCGGTTACACCTTATCGATGTCACACATCACCGCTCTATTGACGTTCTTGTACGGTAATACTGCCTCCCATGATGAAAACACTTTTACCTTTGAAGCTGGAATCACATATCATGACTACAAATTAGAATTCTAAGAAGGTCTTCGCCAACATTTAAAGGGATAAAGGGATATACCTGAAGGATATTACGAGATGCAAATTACTTACTTCTGGTGGCCGGATGCACTAGTAATAGTAATTTGTGATAGATAAACTCGTCCACTTATGGGTAATAGTAATTTGTGGTAGATAAACTCGTCCACTTACGGGCTTGGCTTTGCAACTTTGGGCCATATCCATCATCCGCTCTCAAATTATAAAAAAAGTTCTTTAATTAGCCTACTAAATGAAAAAAGCTAGTCTCTTTTGTGAAACGTGCACACAGAGTTGGAGGGATCAGTTGGATCTTACTGAGAAGCCCGCCTTTGGTTGATCCAGTTGAAGAACCTTTTGATTGGGTATCCCCCGCCCCAATAGTTGAGGTTGTAGCAGTGTATTCGGCCATTTATGCATACCATTGGCTGGTTCAGCGACGATTCTTTCTGTGGTGTCTGTTGATTATGCAGAAGCCGATCCAGCAAAAGGTGATTTTGATCTGGCAGATGTTGAGTCAGTCGATCCGGTAGTAACACCAGCAACTAGCTACTACCACTAGACCAGCCAGTGAACAAGCCATAAAGCTATTACTAAGCCAAGTCAGCTTGTATACAGCAGTAGTAGTTGAAGCTACTTCCTTATAGCTAGCTTATCAAGAACCAGGCTGGTTAACGGTCTCATATCGCTAAGGCATCTCCCCAGGAGAACCTTCTCTCTAATGTCTGGTGAAGTTCAGTTGAGTATTGTCCTACGGAGCAAGCGTTTTTCTCCATCGCTGGGAGTGATGACCCCACGAACGAAGCAAAGATGGAACGGGGTAATGAACTAGTCGGGGGTGCAGGTAGGAGGAAGAGAAAGGTAGTTAACTCCCTTGCGGAAGTAAAGGAGCTCAACGAGGTCTTAACAAGCGCCTATCTGCAAGAGCAAGCAAGCCTTATTGACGTTCAGATAATTCACGATCTTTATTTTATATATTTCTAGAAAAGGTAATTCAGAATCTTTATTATTTTTAGATAGTGTATTGAGTATATTTACCTTGCCGAATGGTTTTGTATCGAGCAACACTAGATCCTCGTGATTGCTCGCTTAGTTATGAAGAATGCTATGAAAACAATAATATTCAATATTTAGTGAAAGCACTATATTTTGGTAATTGTTCACTTTGGTATGAAGAATGTTTGGAAGACACTGATATTCAATATTTAGTGAAAAAAGCACTATTGAAAATCCACATTCAAGCTCGGTAAATTATTACAATTAAGTTTTGCACGTTTACAAAATTTACCTATTCAGGGCTAAACACTAGCGAAGCTTGTCTTTAATTTCTTCTTGATACTGTCTCAGAAAACACAATTTCGAATCCGACACTCCATTGGAAACAACCGTCATGGTTATCTTGTTGCACTTCCCATTAACATGATAAACTGCATGGCCGTTAATAGTTATGAGTTTGCTCCTATTAACATATGCATCACTATACAAGTGTTCGTTTCCATTGATGGAAAATCTATTTGTTGCTTCTTCCCCCATTTTATTTTATATGTTGTAAAGCTGAGAGAAGTCAAAAGGAAGCAAGCAAATGCTAGAGATGTTGGAAGCACAGAGTAACAGAGAAGGATGAGTCTGAAGACTAGAAAAGTAGAGGGGTCTTATAATGGTGGGGAGGGGCTTGCAAACTACTTTGTTGATGGTGTGAAGCCGCATATTTAACATTTGAAGGGAAATAATGATATGAAATTCACTCCAAGTGCATTTATACTTTTATGAACGAATAGGGTTCTCATCTCATCTCATGAAACATGGAGTGAAAAATAACATCCAATTCTAAAAATCGGTGGGTTATGAAGGTTTCAACCTAGAGAGTGAAGAAACCGGAGGTGAATACAATCATTTACTCAATTTAAACAAAACATTTATTTTTTTACTTCCTCATTAATAGGTGGAGAACGATTTGTTTTTGAATTATTATTTCTATAGTAAATATTGGACGAATATATTAAATTAAAAAAAAACTTTCTATATTAAAATTTATCCATTAAATATTTCTAACTCCTTTAATTTCGCTCATGGGATAAATTTCACCACTAAAATCATCCCTGATAATGTGCCAATTAGTCTTGCTTTGTGCGACATTCTCTGCAGAATGGACTTAATGGATTTGTTTACAACTTCGACCTGTCCATTCCCTTGAGGATAATAAGAAGAGGAATCCTCTTGCTTATACCCCAATTTCGAAGATAATCCATCCATCATCCTATTTTCAAAGTGATTGCCATGGTCAGTGACAAACTCTTTCGGGATACCAAACTGAGTAATCATCTGATTGAATACAAAATGAGCGGTTGTCTCACCTTGGATTTAATAGTAGGCATAGCCTTTGCCCATTTCGTGAAGTAATACATGACCACTATGATGTGATGGTGCCCCCCAATCGAAGCTAGGTTGCAATCCATAAATTCCACCGTCCACTTGGTGAAGGGACCGACGATGATAATAGGGTGTAATGGGGCAGGATGTGAGCGCATATTCCCTTAACTGAATGGGTATCCAAGCTGTTCTATCTCATCCTTAATGGTAGGCACCTTATGGGTATTCATCACGCGTAAACGCTGTCAAATAGGTCTAGCATTAGGATAAGTTTTGATCTCATGTTCGACAATTCAAGGGTCTATCCCTAGAATTTCGTCAGACGACCAACAAAAAACATCAATGAATTCTTTAAAGAGCTCAGCATATGCCTTAATCTCATCGGTAGAACAACTTGCCCCAATGTAAATGTTCTCTATCTTGCCAGGAGTCCGAGATATGTTGATAGGGATTGTAGGTGACAAGTTCACCATGTTCCCTTCAACATATATACCATGAGTTCCTAACGGGACCACACCAAATTTCTCGCTAAGGATCAACCTAAATTTTTTACATTCGATTTGTTCAAGTTCCAGGAGGAAGTAAGAGCGATGGTACAAATCCTCCCAAGGCTGTTCCAAACCATTCATGGCCTCAAGAATCGCTTCGTCTGAAGGAAAAACATCATCGAGGCAGTTATGTGCGTGTAACGATGCAACCTCCCAAGAAGACAGTGCAAAGGATCCTCCTCTTTCGTCTGTGAAGAGGAAGGACAAGGGTCCACAACGAGATCAAGAACAGCTTGATAAAAAATCTCCGTTGTGGATAATGACATCTCCATCTTGGTAGGTCTAGGGTCCTCATCCGAAGTACTCAGAGAAGGGAGAGTCCAAGGGTCTTCTAGATACATAGTTTGAAATGGGATTGAACTCAAAGATGACTGAGAATTACCAAGAGTGGAACCAAATGTCATAATTGGTGTTGCAATATTAAAGGATCCCATAAATGAAGGATACATACCAACACCAACATTCTCAGTTGTCGACTAAGAATTCTCAATGGTCGGGATGGTGGATCCTGACGATGCAACATAAATGGAACTATCAAACAACATCTAGTCGATCGTGACGATCTGATCCTCAAAAGGGAATCAAACAACACAGAAAATGGAAGACACGATCACTTTCATAGTGTAGATCCAATTGTGGCCTAGTAAAAGGTTATAGTCAAGGTTGCATCAACCACCTCAATCCCAATCGACACGGTCTTCCCTCCCAACTAGACCTAGAGAGAGGGAAGAATGCCATGCGGTTGAAACGAGTGTCCATCAAATGCAATCAACATGGTCATGGATTTAGACAATGTAGGTGAGCCAAGTCCTTTCTAGCAAGCCAAAGACATCACGGAGGCCGCAATGCCTTCATCAACTACCGTGCATTTGATTGTGTTGTTCATATACTCCACATGGACTAAGAAAGCCACATGGTAAGGAAAGCGAGGTTGGACCTCGTGGGTATCAAATCTAACTATAGTGGAAGGAATGGAATCAACCATACCGAGGGCATACAACAAAGATCTCCTCTATGAAGGACAGGTCTCAAGGAATTCAAGAGCTGACATCACATAGGGAGTCTGACCAAAGTCCTCGATAATAGAATAGTGTTGGGTGACTCGAGAATTAGTGTTGTGACATGATCACTTTAAGACTCCCTTAGGAATGTGAGGTATATATTCAAGCTTGCCAATATTCAAAGGTTTCTCAGAAGGTGAAGGTTCTTTACCCTAGTTGGGTTGTGACAGGCTGTAATATTTTTTGCAAGTCACAACATTAGTGGAAGACATCATGTTGATACAATCATGGCCACCTTCGGCGTTCAACGGGTTTTGGTGCCCACTAGAAGCACTTTCAGAGTCCATGTTCCTTGAAGCCATGTTTTGGTTATGCGGCAAAGGGTCCGTTAACACAGATGGAATTTGTGCAATGAACTTCGAGGCTTCATCGATACAGGGGCACAAGTAAGTGAGGTGGTATCCCCCATAAAGATTGCAAGGGAATTCAACCTCCTGTTTAGACTTCTTTCCCCCCCAGCATCACTGTCGTCCTTGTCATCATTGGAGTTATCCTTCCTATTCCCACCTCTTCTATTATTTCTTCCCTTCTTCTTATTTTGTTCAGGCTACTGGTTACCCTTATGGCCCGATAAATGTACTAAGTGCACATTCGCCGATTAGGTGGGGTTGGATGAATCTGTAGCTTGTCCAATCGTAGGCTGGTTAATAAACAAATTCCTCATTTGATTCGTAACCTGGTCTACGAATTTAGTACTCATGGAGCCAACAATGCCATCAACATGTGGTCCAAGATTAAACTTAGGCTCGAAATTTGACCGTAGTGTATTAGGTATAGTCTCATACAAGATCCTAGGCTGAGCGTAAATCAAATCTAAATGTTGAGCTCAAAAAATAGCTTGCTCCTCATCCATAACTCCGAATGTCAAAAAATACTTCACGATATAAGGTAATAACGACTTAAGGAACCATTCCAATAGAAACTCAAGTGGAATGTTGGCCTTAATCAACCTCTTCTGTCTACACCACTCTTGAATGTGATCAGAAATATGTGTGGCTTTGTCTTGCTGAAATGTCAACAAGATTTCGATACCGGCATCCTAACACACCAATAGTTGTAAGTGGTTTTAAAAGGTCATGGCTAGGTCATTAAAAGTACGATATGTGGCCCCAAGAAACTCTATATACCATTTCGCAGCAGGAGCCATGAGGGTGTGTTGAAATAGTCGCAAGTGAACAGAGTCATGATTCAAAGAATGCGAAGAGCACCGTAGGTAGAAAGTGGAAACATGCTCTCCAGGGTCCTCACTATTCTTACCTTCAAACTTTTGAATGTCTAAAGGAAGCTTAGCGGGAACAACCAGCCACATCGGATAGTAAGAAACTGGATTGTTGGTCAATTTCTATAGGTCAGGAAAGTTCAATGTAGCTAAGAAAGGGAGCCTAGGTTGTGCCATTTGGTTCCACGCTCCCAAACAAGATTGATTCATATAGGGATGATTATTGCAAATACCATGGCTTTGGCCAGTTGTATAATAACCTCCTCCTACTTGACCCATAAAAGGATGCACATGAATATTATAATTTGGTATACCTTGAGAAAGGGGTGTTACATAACCATAATTCTAGGACTGATAAAAGGGTTGACCCTAGATACATAAGGAGGCACATAACCTCCCAACACAACAATACTGATAAACAAGGAAACAACATGGATAAAGGTAGCACTCTGTCTCGAAGGACCATGCGAGTTATGAGGAGGATGTGACATGAGAAAGGAATTTGATGAAACAAGTGCAATGGATGATGGAGCATGGGATGAAATATAATATTTTCCTCCAACATTCACGTGTTGAGGGTCATCTCCATGAAAGGGAATCCCAGTTTATTATGTTCGGATGAGGGGTCTGAAAATCCTCCCACAAATGGCACAGAAGGTGCAATATGACCACTACCAAACCTATAAGCATGGAAAGGGACAGAGGTTCCCCCAGGAACAACACTAGGACTTCTACCAGGATTGATGGCAGATGACAGGAAAGTGTCAGTAAGATCGGGCATGCCAAATATAAAGGGCCCAGTGCTAGAGGGAACTTGGCGAGTCTCACCACTCGACATTCATGAAGAAGACCTCCGATGAGCAGTTGTGAAATCTGATAGTTGAGATCGTGAATTGTAGGAAGTACCTACCTCGTGAAGATCAATGTCAACCAAAGTCATAGGTATACTAAAGGTCGCATTCCCCATTCCAAAGGATGGAGAAGGAGAGACCTCCAAGGTCTCAGATGTATTACACATGATGAGACCGGTGTGTGAATCACAATGCATATAAGTTCGCCTACAATGTCTAATCCTCTTTTGTGAAGGAGGAGGAGACCCACAAGGCGAAATCCTTGCTAAACGTCTAGATCGGTGGAGTGTCAGAACCCGATCCACGATGACTCCACAAAAGCAAAAAGACTCAACTAAGTACGAACCCTAGAGAAAGCTAGTGCATAAAGAGCACACTCCTAAACAAATCTAACCCATATGCAAACAAGAAAATAGGGAGGAAAAATGAGCTCCTGAATGCAGTAGGTATGTCTCGCCTAGGAGAGGCTTGAGACTCCCATATAGTACAAGCAGAGGTGTGTAACCAATCATAGAGGACCTCAGCTTTAACGCATAAAGTGACTGTGTTTTTCGACCCCTACCTGGACAAGACACTCACAGAATAAGCTCTGCAACTACCCCCTGCGATACCTAGGTAAGGAAACTAAGTTCACCCCAATATAAACAATTTTAGGAAGACAGTCACAGGCGAGATCTACTGTATGGGCAGGGTAATAAAGCTCGAAGCTCGAAAGCACCAAAGGTACCTTAAAATCCCCCAGATACGAATAAGATCTTGGAAATATCTTCGGCACTACACACAGAGTTGAAATGGGATATCCCCACCACAAACATGTATGTTTCTTCGTGCTTAACTCCTCTGTAAGAGGAGCCTCATGAGAACACTAATTATATCAAGGATTTCTCTTCCAACCCGAATAGACACCTAAATGTTTTGTTTTGTAGTCTTGGAAAAATTTACTCACGACAACCTATTCCAAGACTCTACAACCTAATCTTGTTGGTGCACCTCTATCAAATAAAAATGTGTAATCAATTTTAAGTTAAGCCTTCCTTTTAAGGGTTGTGATTACTCAAAGGTAATGATCGTGCAACTAGTGATGTTATGACTTGGTAATGAAGTAAAGGTGCACACCTAACAAACGATGCCAAGTGTAGTTTGTCTTGAATATGAAAAAGGGGTATGCCACTACATGATATGCATAAATTTCTCTTCAAATGCCAATGCATCATTTCCTATATGAAAGCCTGATCACTATTCAACTAAGAAAACCTAATGCAATTACTATTTTCATGAAAATTTACAATGCACAAACATGCCAAAAATAAAAATAAAAATAACTGTATTTTTATAATGAATGATATGGAAATGCAACAAAAAGACTCTATAACTCCCAGACCCTACAGAAAGTACCAGGCACAAGCCAAGAAATACCCTGAGATAAAAAAAAAGGTCTTATGCACTAATATCAAAACAAAAAAAGAGAAGAAGGACAAGAACCATTTTTAACTAAAAAGCAAAGAAAATAGGTCTTTGGTCAGAACAAAAGCAATAAACGGACATAACAGGCACCAAACAAGACTCAGCAACACTCAAAATCCACACAACATCTCTCAAACATCAATATCTCACTCAAAAAGAGAGGCATACGCGAATGTTCACAAAAACCAACTTGTATACGCGACTACAAGTGCTACAGCCTGTGTGTATACACGACTGCTACCTCTATGACCCACGTACAGAAAGAGAAAGGGGGTAAAAAGGCAGGCTAAGACTCAGATTACTTCAACAGGACACCAATGGGCTAACAGACACAGGGGCTTCACTTTTTGACCAATATCCTATCACGTTAGTTCATATTGTGGGTTTTAAAATTATCAAAAATTGAACCAATATATTGCAGGTATTAGGGGGGATGAGAGGTTTAAGGTTGGGGTGGGTAGGGTGGTTTATAAGGATTGAGGTATAAAAAGGGTTGGGGAGGAGGTTTTAAGTATTGGGAGGGGGTTTCAACAAAAATCGTTTGGGTCAATATCTTTGGAAATTAAGGGTATTCTTTAATATCCCAAGATCGCATGTGCTATGTGAGAGATTCACTAAGTGAAGTCCCCGTGCTAACAGACTTCTTAATACGACACATAAACACATAGAAAGAGAGAGAAAATCAAACACATCGTGCACCCAAACCCCAGCAAAAAGGAAATTCCTCAGTATGGTCTCCAGTTCTGTTATGGAGAAAAATTCCTATGGAGTTGGGTAGACCGCAATAGATAGTATGACACCAAAAACCAATCCATTTCCATATTCAATAGAGATAAATAAGACGAACATTAAGGGATGAAGAATGTACCTTATTCCGGATTGTTGTAGTAGATCCTCGTTGAGCTTTCAACCACACTTGCACCTACATTCAATTGTCAACAACAACGAAATAGACAAGCATGATCGATATTAAGTGTTATGCCTACTCTAGCATATATAAATCTAATATGTATTAATCGAAGCAATTACATCCATGGATAAGAATGTTCATAGTTACACCATACAATGGATGAGAAATGGATATTTCTATTAATTATAAACAAAGATACAAGTGACAAACTCTGTCGGCACCTCATCGAAATCGAGAGACTGAGTCCTCCACCTGGGCCTCCACCACTTCAATCCTCCATATCAATGGCAAGTTCACGAGACAATTGAAAGCTTGGGAAGAGCATCAATGGATGCTCAAAAGGACAAAGGGATGCAAACTCAAGCATGTATGAATGGGGGACAAATCCACTATAGTTTCCTTACTCTCATCAGTTATCCTCCTCTAATGCATCCATGAGGCTCAATATATATCCCTTCATTAGGAAGTGAAGGGTCGAGTCACAGCGTTTCCAGGAATATGGAAGGACAAAGGTCAAGTTATTCGGGACTCAATGAGGAAAACTCCAAATATTTTACTTTTGGGAACATTTCCCGATGTACGTGGGTCAGAGTGGGGCAAGTTGCAAGTACACACAATCTGTAAGTTGGTGACCCGCGTATACCAATAAATAACACTTTTTAAGGGATTTATTGGATCATCAATGTTCATTTTGAGAAAAGGGGGTCCAAAGAGTCTGCATAGGGATAGGTAAGGCCATAAAAACATGATCTACCAAGTGTGGTAAAATCAACTATAACATACCCTCATCGAGGGGAGGCATATGAAGAAGGACTTTCAATGCCTGGAACTAGTGCGTTAAGGGTGCATATGGAGGGAGTATAGGCTAGCCTTTCGATATGTGTGGGGTATAATGATCTTGGTATTGGGATCGAGGTACTGGTAACTCGATAATACCGATGAGGCCTAGATTCCAGTTAAATTTCGATGAGGTCACACATAACTTGAAGTTGGGAAGGTGGCTATGCTATGGTAACTTCCCAGGGAACTTTTGATTCCTACTATATGATCCACGTACAAGTTACAGTAGAGGGATCATGCCATATTGAGTGGGACCATCTGTAGTTAGGGTGGAGGAGTATGGAGGTGGCGTATGGTATGATTCTCGGGGAGAGGATGAGTAAGGAAGGAAAAAGTTTCACAAATGAGTACTTTAATTTTTCCTTTATTGTATAAATTGATTCTTGAGTTTGTAATGAGATTGATGCATAATTGTATGATTGAGTGCATATTAGAAACTTAAGGAATTAATGAAGAGCATGTTGTAACTAGGGTGTGTTGATTGTAATAGTGTAGGTGAAATATTTTTGCATGATGGTCACACATATAACTCTCTCATCATCACAATAGTACTAGTTATCTATATTACCTATTATATACATGGTTGATTGAGTAAGTAGATTTGTATTTGTTGTTGCGGGGTTATAAATTCAGGATAAAGTTTACCGAATGGGAGAGTACGTAACACCCTAACCTTAGGGATTACTATAAGCATAAAAATAGTAAAAATAAAAAGTAATATATCATTTAAGTGCACGGGTGACAAATGTCTCCCCTTGCATAATTAAGAAATTGGGTATTAAAAGGGGGCAATACTAAGAGTTCGGGGGCTCCAAATAAAAACAGATTGTTTTATTTAGGGGTTTTGATGTTTGCTTTGGTTTTTTCTATGATGGTGGTGCCTGTGAAGAGGGAGAATAAGGAGGAATACAGGAGGAACATAGATTGATAGAGAAAGAGAGTATATAATTAAGGGATTACCAAGTCTAGAATAGTGTTAATTGTTGAGAGATTGAGTGCCTCAACATTTTGGCTAGGGGTTGGTTGGGTTGACATTTCCCCCCATATGTGGTTGTAGATAGAGGAGATGGAAACTAAAGCAGGAGAAGGATTGCATGTAACTGGTAAATTGGTCATCCATTAGGTAAGTAGAACAAGTATGTTGATATTCTTCTCACAAGATTATAGTTCTATTTTATGCTAGTCATTTGTTATTATTTATGATGATATAAATTTAAATTGTATATGTTCTTGCCAAGATTTTAAGGAAATTGTATTTGATTAGGGTTACAAATATGTTATAGGATTTGTGGTCCTTGCATTGGATCGCAAGTTTAAAACACAAAGTTTTTTTTAAGACAATTTTTTATATGAAGTATCTAAAACGAAACACAGTCCAATCATGTTATTTCATTGGAGGCATCGGTACAACAACTACTTGAAGTTTGTAATGGGTATCCAAGTTAATGAAGATGGTTTGGAGACAATTCTATAAAATGCTTACCCATAAAATATAACAATAATGTATTTACTCTTAGTCACATTCCATCATAATGCCTAGAATTAATCATTTCATCTTTTATATTATTGGAGAATCATGACAATGATAATAAAAAATACTTATGTGATCATAATACCATTATGGAAGAGACTTACATATAAATGAATAAACAAAGACAAATATACAAGTAGAGGAGATTTGTTAGAATTGTATACATGTTGTATACTCATTTGTATATTATATTGTGGAGAATGTTATCAAAGTTAACCCAGTCTCCACTAAAATACAATAAAGTGGGTGAGAGATCAAATTCGACTAATATATCTAAAAGATACAAGGATAAAGTACCAGAGTAAGGCTCGTTAGTTGTTCCCTACTTATAGGAAATCGTCTTAATTTTTGTTAGAGATAAAGAAATTGTTCTCCAATGCCAACAAAGAAAATGCCTTGACCTGAGTGGAAAAAATGCCTCTGTAACCCACCATGTGGTGATATGATGTTGCCCAGTGATGGTGCAATCATCAAGAAAAATATCTTCATGAAGAGGAAGATGAAATTAGAATTGTGGCCTCTAGATGTGTCGTTGGCACTGATTCCTCCAAGTGAGGTGGTTCATAGAACTTCAATTTGTTAAGATTCGCCACATCATGGATGTTGAAATAAGGTAGAAGGTCCACTATGAATGCACTGGGATTCATTTATTGTTTGATAGGGTAAAGACCACCCTAAATGACCTTGAATTTGTAGTGTTAATATTTTAGTTGTCACATGTCCAAATGTAACCAAGCTTAATCACCGACATAAAAAATGTGGAGCAAATCAATGTTAGTGATGTATTGCCTTGCATATGGACAATGCATTGAAAGAGGTCATGAACCTATGATAGATATAATATAAAATGGATTTGCACAAGTGAATGGTTGTAATACATCTGCAAGTATAATTTAGTGATAAATGAACGTTACATAACACATACATAAACAATTTTTTAATTGTATCTTGTATTAAATCTTTTGTGCTTTCACAAGTGGTCTTTTTATCTTAATGTTTATTTTGTATTATTTTATTTTTAATGCTCAGGTTTGTAAATCTTTTAATTTTAGGGTTTTCTAAAAATTAAGAATAAGATCAAATTTTAAATAAACTAAACTAAAAGAAAGGTAAGAACTACATTAAAAAGTAAAAAACACATTAAACCATGGTGGTTTAAGGGAGTAAAGTGGAGGTGTGGTTCCAATTGGGGAGAGTGTGAGTGTAAAGATTGGATCCATTCATTTGCATCTACTGTGCTCTCTTTGGGATAGGTTTATTCCTTTTAAAACCATGCCATATCATATAAGCTATCTATAACTTATTGTAAATATTATATTTTTTTTTGGATTTTTTTGTGATTGTTGAGTAGTTAACACATGGAGAGAGAGAAATTTGATGGTGGGTTCATTGTATCAAGGTGCATAATCCCCACTTTTCTAAGTGGTCGAAAGCATTGTGAAAAAAATGAGAACGCCAATAGGTTTTATTGTTGCACTCCATAACACAACTAAATATATGTTGTCTTAAGCTAGCCACTTAGGTTTTTTTAAATCCATCTATCGGCATTCATTGTATCCCAATTGTGTAGAGAGGGTGCATAACCCCCACTATTCTAAGTGGTCAACAACATTGTGACATTGATGAGAACTCCAATAGGTTTTACTACCTCACTCCCTAACAAAATTGAATCTATGTTGTCTTAAGTTAGTTGCTCAATTTTCTTTTATATCCATCTATCGCTCATCCTTATATCCTAATTGTATAGAGAGAGTGTATTAAAAACTATAACTTATATTGCAATATCTTGGACCCCCCTCTCTACCCCTTCACCCTCTTTACACTCCCCACCACCATAGTTGTGTGATTCTACAAGCATACCCCTCCTTTACTCTCAACCCCCCTCACCCTCTTTACCACCCCCTCCATGGTTTGACGCCATGGGAGCACGATTTTAGAATCACATCCTTCCACAATACCCATTTTCCCTCTTTTATCTCCAAAGCCTCCCCCACCATGGTTTTAAGTCATGGGATCACGATTCCATAATTGCGACCATCCATGCCACCCTCTAGAATCATGCCCCCCCATAACCCCGTACACTCTTTAACCCCAACAACCACCCCCCTCCCTCCCATGGTTTTAAGACATGGGGACTTGTGGCTTAAAACCATGGGAGGGGAGGCTTGGGTGGTAAAAGGAGTAAGACATTAATTTTTTTAATTTATAATTTTTTCCTTTTTAAATTTGCTTTATTTTGATTTTTTTAATTGTTTTTTTCTCATTTTTTTGCTATGTTATATATATAGTGGTTTGAAAGGCTTGAAATTGTCACCCGAAGAAGAAATGGATCCGAGTTTAAGATGGATCTATGTCAGTTTTAAATTTTTTTTTATTTTGAGTAGACACGATCTTTTTTAATTACTTTTCATTTGGTTTTATTTTTTTATTTTATGAACAAGCATGAATTTTTTAATTAATTTTCATTTAGTTTTTATTTTATTTTATTTTATGAGAAAACATGATTTTTTTAATTACTTTTTATTTTTGGTAACATAACGCTACATTACGTGACAACTTCTTCCCCATGTTGGGATGTAGTGCACCTCGCTCCTCTCGGTGCAATAACCTTTTACTATTGAACCATCTTTTGGAAACATGGAAAAAAAAAACCTAGTCAACTTGATTTTTTTAAGGTACAGTTTCAATAAAGATACTACATTCCCTTTTGTATACCTCATGTACTAATAGTTTACTTCCTTCATTATCTACAACCAAAAATAATTTTTCCTCCCTTCTCAATTTGGAAAGTGTTTATCTTTCCATTGTGAGTGGCATTATTGTCAAATTTTCAAGTTCTTCCTAATGAAATATGACAAACTTACATGGGCAACACATCACAAAGAAATTTATCACAATAATTCCTAGTATGAAAATTAATTAGACATTTTTCTAAACACGTTACTTGATATCCTTTTTGTAAGCATGAAACTTTAAAAGCACTAGGATGTCATGTACATTTCAAATGTAGCTTCTTGGTCACTTTGATATGAACCAAGCTTTATGTACTACCACTATCAATAATCGAAGAACACCTTTTACCTCCCTACTTACAGATGATTTTGAAGATATTATTTAGTTGTCAAGGATCCCAATATTCATGCGAATTCTCTAGTTTCAACATAACTCTTTGAAACATAAGATTCTCTCCTTACTCTTGATGAAATTCAAAAATGTTATCCTTCATAACTATTTTTGTTGCTTGATTCATGAGTTCTAGGCTCTTATCATAATCCTTCATCCATATTCCATAAGCATTCACTTGCTATATGCCCTTGTACACCACCTCTGAAGCATGTGCCCATAAATTTTACTTCACTTTTTCCATATCCACGTCCTCAATCGACATTGTAACCTCCTACAAAACTCTAATTTTTAGAACTTGCACTAGCCTCTACTTGTCTTCCATTGTGTTTTCCTCTTATTGCACATTGGTTTCCTCTTCTTGTGATTTTGCTTCTTGTGCCTTCTTTCCTTTTGAACAGTTTACCTACAACCCTAAATCCAGGTGATAATCCTTCAACATTACCAAACATCCATCAAACTTATGAATAATCTTGTATGTTAAATCTCAAGCCATTAACATACTTTGCAATGGATTCAACACTTTAAATACTTTTTCCTAATCTACAAATTCTTATGTACTCAACATTCTTCTATCTTTTCTTAAGCAATTGTCTCAACACATTCCATGCAAAATCAACATGCAAGAGTTTACATTTTAGTTTGGACACCATCCCATCCCATCTTTGGATTTTTTTCCTTATCATTTTGTTATTTCTTCAATTGCAAAGTGTCTCACAATAGTGAAGCATGCTCTCTCAATTTGGTAATGACAAACTTAATTCTTATTGATATTTAATTTTCTCAAACTCCAATAACATTTCCATCTCCCAAATATGTTGAGGCATCAAGTAGCCCTAAGTCAACTTCATTGTAAGCCACCTTTAAATTTTTTAGTTGAGCGTGGCCAAGTAAACTCTCCTTCTTTGGCTTTTTTTTTACACTAATTGATAATTATGGGTTGTTAGCTAGAGTTGCATTTATTGAATGTATGTTTGATATTTCTATTTTTTAAACAATGATGATAATTTGTGGCATTTGCATTTTCAAGTTATTTTTCTTTGCAAGTTTTCTCTTCCCACATTTGTTGAATTGCATATAACCTAGACTTTGCTCTTGCACCTCTTGTATTTGAATTTGCGTGTTTAAAGTGTTATGTAGCCTTTTCTAGGGTCATTCAATCTATCTTGTATCATGGATGAATCTATTTTCGTTGTAAACTAGATTGGCGTGAGAGAAAAATATCTGTAACAACTCTGTATCTCTAAATCAATCACATCCATGTTAAATTTGATGATATCAAGGATTTCAGGATATGTTTACAGTATAATCTCTCCATACAATAGAGTGAAGAAAAGCTGTTAGCATTGAATACATCAACAGATCCATTTGGTTTTAAATCAATCACATCCATGTTAAATTTGATGATATCAAGGATTTCAGGATATGTTTACAGTATAATCTCTCCATACAATAGAGTGAAGAAAAGCTGTTAGCATTGAATGCATCAACAGATCCATTTGGTTTTGGCTTCACAGAAGCACAGAAATATTTTAATGATTACCCAATAAGCTTTCTTGGTTATCACCTCAGGAGAAATATCAAGCAGTTCATAAAAAATGGTTGGGATCTACATGGGTCGAGTACGAGGAGCGTCGACCATTTTTCAAGAAAGGAGCCCAATTAAGTCCAGAATTCTCAGCTGAAGTTTAGAGATAAGCACAATAGTGTTTTAGCTAATCTTGTAAATTCCGGGGCATACTGTTCCACAAGCCAAAGGACATGTTTCTCAAACAGATATTGTACATTTATACTATATAGTCCACTTGGTTTTTCACGTTCTTGGTATCACACGAGTCCTAAAATCGAGTAACAAAGTAGCAAACACCATACAAATGACGTAAGAGCACAAATAATCCTGAGAAGCTTTCCACAAATTGGAGAGATTTTGACCGCCTGAAAGCTGTAAAAGAGGCATTAATAAAGGTCGTGACAGATAAAATAAAATATCAATGGAGTTACATCCCAACATGCATGTCTTCCTGCAAATGGAAGTTTAGAAAGTGCACTTTGGTTAATTCCATTGTGACCTTGAATATTTATTAAGTAAATGGACCTTCAGGATTCAGGATTAACGCACCAAATTCATGGGCTGGTGGTGGTAACAACAGGAGTACGGCCAGTCACTATAATCATCTGTAAACACCTCCGTCGGAGGAATCGAAACCGGATTTCTATCAAGGTCAACCATCAAACCTCCACGCTGCCATCGCATCGCTGACCATGAGGTTTGAACATGAAACCTCATAAAGACTAAACCCCACAAAAACCACATGAGTTACACCTCATGGATAAAGCAAAATTCTCATCTTGCATAAGTTCCTATGTTTCACCATGCTTTTTGGTTTACTCACGATATGGAACCGAATCTCCAGCATTGAAGTAAGTAGCTTGTTGGTGGAGACCGATGTCCATAGGTTAGAAAGGGCGTTATCATTGAAGTAGTTTGTAAGTAAATGCCAATCTTATAACTATAATGGTAGAAAGCATGGTCAGCGTTATACCAAACAGTAAAGTGACAAGGCTGGACTCTTTTTTGGCTCTTTTGATGGCATTTGTTATAAAAATCTCGAAGTCTTTAGCTATACTTTTTGCAAGAAAGGTTTTTAATTATACATGATACCTATACATGTGTTATACGTTGAATAAATTTTACAAATTAATAAAACTTATATAGTTTGGTTTTGTATAATTTTTTTATACACAGTACTTTTTATCAAAGTTTTATAAATCTTTGAGAACTTATCTATACTTGTGTTATATTGTGTTATATCTTGAGAATTTTATAAATTAATGAAATATACATCATTTTGATTTATAAATTAATGGAAATATATAGTTTTGTTTTGTATAATCTTTTTATACAAAAGTATTTTTATCAAAGTTTCAAAAATCTCTCTTAAAACCTAAGAAAGTATGCTTTGTTAAGAACTTTAATCTTAGGACTCGTTACTTGTCGTTGTCTTCTACATTTTAAGATTAAGAACTTGTTTTTAAATTGCAAAAATATGAATGATAGTTTTTAATACCTAAGTATGGTTTGTTAAGAACCTTAATCTTGGGACTAGTTACTTGTCATTGTCTTCTTCATTTTAAGATTAAGAACTTGTTTTTAAATTGATAGTTTTTCTTTTTTCTTTTTTTTACTAGGGGAATCAGCAACTGGGGAGATGAATGTTTTAATAGTGCTAAAGTAAATGTGTTTTTTTTAATAGTGATGGTTGTGTGTATATCTAAGTTTATTTTTAAAGGGAATGTAAGTTTGATTTAAAGTTATGGATAGTATGTACTTCTATTAATTTTATTATAACCCTTTTCTTAAAAAAGAGGGCAGCATTCCTCTTGAGGGAACGGGAGATGGACACTACTTGAGGAGGATTTTGGGTATATGGGGGAGTCCCTATTTTAGAGGAATACTTGGGTGAAACAGGGAAGGAGGATGACAATGGGGGAAAACCAGATATGGACCAAAGGGGTTAGATTGAAAAGAAGTTGGGATATGACCCAAGTTATTTTGGTTGGTTGTTGTTGTTGTTAAAACCATGGACATGGAGGGTTTCCTAGAACTCTAGAGTTGGATAGGTTGCTCCTAGTTGGCTACAAGGTTATCCAAGTTTGAGCATATTAAAGTGGAGAAAAGGATTATCCAAGTGGCTTGCTAATTCAAACAGGTTTATGATGTAATATGTTGCAAATTGCATAATTAACTAGATTATGCTATGCAAAGAAAAAATAAACAAACAAACAAATCTAATTTCTGTTGAGATTATTAAGTAAGTTGCTTATCTTGAAGAATTAGACTATTACATAGAGATATACTTAAAAGATTAATATTAAATAATTTAGTTGTTAAAGACAACCTTGCATTTTTTTGGAATGAGATTAATGTTATGCATTATTAAGTTAGTTATTAACACCTTACTTAAGATAGGGGCGTTACATTCGTGTATGCATCGGAGTGTCTTTTACATGTGGTAATTAGCCTAAGTATCTAACAATATAATAGAGAAGCCAATAAGGATATTGCTATTGAATGTAATGAGTTGTAAAGGTGCTCATCAACGTGGTAGAAAAATGGGTCCAATTAAGCTCTTGTCTCGTAAATGAGAATAGCAACAAATATGCTTTAGTTATATCACAAAACACTAAAAACAAAGTAAGGAAAAACCAACTAGAAAATAAATCTTATGCCATTAGTGTAATGAGAGCCTTATTTTTATAAATTTGGATAGTTAGTGTTGACAAAACAACATGGAATGCTCATTAATTATCCAATTATTTATCAAGATTCCATCCATATGGTTAAAAATATGTAATGATCGAATAAAAACTACAATATTATATTGAGAAGACTTGCATTGTACTATTGGAATATGTGAAAAGTCATTATAAAATCAAACAATCAAATGGAAATGAAACTTTAACCTCAAAAAATACTTGGTTATTACACAATTAAGTTACAACCACGTAATAATTTCCAATAAATCACCTAAAATCAAACAATCAAATACCTTGAGAAAAAAAAAACTTGTAGATATGAAGCTTGTGTTTGATTTCAAAGTTTGTGATTTGTTGTAAGACATAATTAATGAGAAAGTTGGTAAGAAAAATTTTGATGAGAAGATGAGAAGTTCACTTCTAGATATTTAAGATTTAAAACAAAACTACAAAGATAATAATGTTGTTTTGTGTCTTGAAGTTGGAATAAAATGAATAGATTCAATGATTTCAACTCGACCTCTTAGTATCCTCATAATATATTAGTATTAGATTAGAATGGGGAAATGGTATTGGAATGTTTTTTAATACCCCTAGGGTTGTGTATGGAATTCACATGTTTGACATTCTTTACAACAACATTTGTGGCAATGAATGTTAGTTAACATCTAATAAACCACCACATAAATTCCACCATATCTTCTCCACTTGTACTTACCACCTATCAACATGAGATGGATGGTGGTAAATACCACTTACTAACAAGGGATGGACAACAATTAAAACAGCATGGAATGGAGAGTGATTAACACACCAAAGACTGATCCAAAGATGCATGTGCTTGGAATACATAAAATTATGTCTCAAAATTTATTTAAATTTACAAAATACATAATAAACTTAATTTTTTATAACTATAACTAACACTACGTATAACACCTAATTTATTTATGTGTTATTTGATTATATAAAATTATAATATACTGTATTTACTTTATTTTTTTTGAATTTTATTAATTTTTAGAATATATATAAAATATGTAATTTTTTCAATATTTGTAATTAAATATATATAATATATATATAATTTGAACTCATCCTTGCTAATGATAAATTCAAAGTTTTTAATAAATTAAAATATTATTTTGATAGTTTTGATTGTTCTTTGGTTCTCAATTATGAATAAAGTATATATTTGTTTGAGTTTCTACAAACATAATATTAAAATTCACAAGCTTATTTTTTTTACCTTTCTATATCAAAACTCAGAGTGTATCAAATGAAAAAGTAGTGAATAAATTTAAAAATGATTTTTTCGTGATAAAAGGTATGTTTATTGAACTTCTTATATTATGCAAGTTAAGTTGTTTGATAATTAAAATAGAAGTGAAATTTTTTTATTATATGTTATATAATTATTAAAGAATAATAGGAACAATAGGTGCAAAGTTGAGGTCTTTATTGAAGTTGGTGGATAAGAAGTAATCGAGTACTTTAATTTTAGGGATTGGGGTTTATCACTAACACTTATGCGAAGGTGGATGTATGCCTTGCATCTAGGATCAAAATTTAGTTGATAATGTTAGGGTTTAGTAAATTAAAATATTTCGGGATTTATGGTAAAGTTCTCAAACATGCAAGAAATTAGTGTGAGAAGAATAACATGATATAAAATAGGATTTTCATTAGAATAGGAAACCACTTTGCAAAGCATTAAAGAAGTTGGTTTTTTACATATCAAAAGGCATTGCAATAATTTTGTAAATTAACAAGTAAATGTCACAGTTAAGCTTGACAAAGGTGTGCATGATAGAAATGAGGAACTACTAAAAAGAAGGTGGATTCCATAAGAATTATGTGGTTTTAATGGGAATGGATAAATCAAAATTAATCAAGGTATTAGAAAGAAGGTGGATTCCATAAGAATTAGATGGTTTTAATGAGAATGGATAATTCAAACTTCAATTAACATTCATATGGGGAAGGGAAATTTAATTAAAAGTTTAAAAATGTAATTATGGGAGTCTCTTGACATTTGTCTCCCAAACTGATGTTATAGATCATGCAACTGCATTCAAACCCCCTAGCATTTATCTCATGTAATTGAACTTTCAGACCATCATGTGCCTTCGACCCTTTGTGGCTCTTCTCACAACTATAAGCATGGAGGTAATTATGGCTCCCCCCTTTGATTTCTATCAAGTAGGTGGGATAAACCAGGGCAATAGGGGTTGGATGAATGCATATTATGTTTTGACAAAGGAGTGGCAAGATCATCAAGAAACTATTTGAGGTTTGAGGTTTGGTCCCCCTTTCCCAACGAGAAATGGGGTAAGGTTTTTACTAATGAGATTGGTTTGGTCTTCTGGTGGAATTTGAATATATCAGCTTGTATGTTCATCTCACTAGGGCTGGGGTTTCATGTTATCCTTGATGTCTACCTTTTCAACAAGTGGAAAGTGCACCTTTCTTGAGGGATTAAGGGGGCAAAGGTTAAGCACCTAGACTATGGATCTAAAGCAACCATGAGTGAGGTAGCATATATTAAGAAGATATTGTGCAAAATAAAGATATAGGTGGATGGCATAGAGAAGGCCATAGAACTACTCAATATACACATTGAATTGTTTGAACAAAATCATGATTGTTTAGAACCCAAGATTGAGAAGCAATGATATAAGCTAGAAAATTTGGCAATGGACTCAATGATACATCACAATTTAATTATAGAATTCGCTCAAGGGAGGTTATTCTATTATATTGGAAAATATACACCTTTAAAGGATTTAGAGGAAAACATTGTGTAACTTTGACGAGGTTTGTGGTTTCAAATTCTCGACCAAATTGAAGGAAATCAATATGAAAAGAAAGGCTAACTTAACCAAGCTCAAAAATTTACTAATCATTTTCATATATATTGTCCATATATTTTGTTTTTAAATCAATATATTAAAAAATATAACAATAGACTATTTAAATACTCAAACTTCAATTTAAAAAACATTTGGTTAAAAAGAATTTTGACAACTTTGAATTTATATAGAAAGGAATTTTATACCATGCTTATCTATACTTTATGTGCTTCGTAAGATCTTCCTCAACCTACTTTAATACAAAAGCTCTTTACCCATTTATGTTTTAGAAAATAGTAATATATGTTTGATTCCAATAAATTTGAAAGTGAAAATTCTTAAAAGAATAGATGTAGTGACTCGCATTTTTTTTAATAAACATACATTTTGTATCCTTTTTCATAAATGTTGTATGTGTCAAAATAATGTTTACACCTTACCTTTATGGAATAAAGGTTAAAATCTTAAAATTACTTAAAATATTTGACCATAAGATAGTGGTTAGCTCAAATAAGTGACAAAGTTTGCATATGGGGGATCTATATTATATAGACTTTGTAGAAATGGAAATAGGTTTCTTTGGACTTGTGTCATGGGAAAGAGATATTCTAACACCATGATAGCAAAAATTTTAGTAAAAAGTTACTATAAGTGGTGTTGAATTTCGAAGAGTGAATTTTAGGTATGAAGTTTTATTTTTTAATTATTAAGAAATAAAAAATAGTATTTAAATTAATTAATTAAAGTGTAATTTATTTATTTGTATTGTAAGATGAGAGTATATTTTGAAGAAGCTACATTGCTTCTAATTTATTTAAATATTTTTAGTTTTAGTGATTGAGTTGCAATGACATCAACTTTGTTTTAGTTTTAGAAGGATGCAACTTTTATGTAAGACTTTAACCCAAAACAAAAACTCAATGTTAAGCATAATTTAAACATATTCTTTAGTCAACTCCACCTCAAGTTTGGGATACAATTTTTTATACAATATTGAATATTGACACTAACGTAGTCTTTAAAATAAACATTATTATCGATAGAACTCTTGTTGTAACTAAAATTGATGGTAACGTCCCAAGTTGCATCCCAAATGACAAAAAATGTAAAAAATGAAGAATTTCATATTGAAGTATTTTTGTGGCAACTTGGATGATAATTTTGGATTCAAATCTTGTAGAATGTAGTAGTGTGAAACTTTGTGGTCTAAGCAAATTTAGAAGAAATAACTTGTTAGAACCATAGTTTACTTGATCAAATTATAGTAAAAGAAACTTGGAAGTGATCAAGTGACTCAACTAAGACATGTTATTTACTTAACATCTTGACTACCTTCTTAGGGCATAAATGTGTCTTATTTTAGATAAAATGGGATGCCTAGAGGATGCATATGCTCATAGCACATTATTTCATGGAAATCTATCACTTAAATAATTAGAGATGTCTTAATTACATCAAAGAGAATTGGAACTGTCTCTTTTCTCAACTAGGGGGATGTGCGTTTGATAATATCGTAGGGGGAATCTATTGTTAGAACCTATCTCATTTCTCTAGGAAATTGGTTACCAAATTATTTCCACTTTTTAGAAAGTGAAATAAAATCATTAAGGACGATCTTGAGTATGGGAATATCTTCAATTTAGTCCTTTTGACAAGGTTTTGTAATCTTATACAATCAAGTGTAGACAATATTTAAAAACGGTTACGTTCAATAATACCAAGGTAACCTAACATAGATCTAAGTTGTTTCGACTTATTTACGGAGATAGAGCCACATAATATTTCTTCAAAAGGACTTCTCATTTAAATATCCCATGGGGATACTTTTGGCACTCAAATCCTCAAAGATAAGAATTATCCATAAAGCTAAAATATGATAGGAAGTTGTTTCACATTATAGGATAATTTTGCAATCCTATGGATTAAATAGTGGGTATACAATGACCATGTAAATTTGCATGCATGTGATCCCTTATAAGTTAACAAGAACGAAAATTAGGTTTATGATCAATTGTTTGGCATTGCATGAGTATTATATAGCCCTTTTAAAGATGGCCAATCATAAATCACCTTGAATTAGAACAGTTTTATATAGATTCCTTAGACTTCATTGGTCTTGTCATGTTAAGTTTACAAATAATATCTTGTTAAAAAAACATTGGTTTAAAAACTGGGTTATAAGTTGTTCTAACTAAATTGTAAGTATAGTAATTCAACCTTAATGCTGGTGATATTATTCTTCCAAGTATAAGAAACTAAATTTGGTTTCGTGAATTTAACTAATATATCCATTTTGGTTGAGCTTTCATCTTCTATAAACAAAATCATAGGTCATAGGTTTGATGGTGTTTTTGGAAGAGAATATTTGACATCCATGTCGCATCTTAATATTAAATTAAGATTATGTAATTTAGTGTTGCTTTGGTCTATTATAAAAAAATTATTGAAAATTGATGCTAGGCTTGTAGATCATTTATATCCCACACACAGAGGAAGAGTGAAACAAGGAGAAGGAAAGGACTATAAAATGGGAAGAAGAGAAACAACATTACATGCTTGTCTAGGCGGCATACATCAACAACTAGGCAGGTCGATCGTTTAATTAGATCAACTCGTTTTGTTCATGTTTTTCAAGAATTGTGAGTTGTGAAGGAAACAAAGGAGGAGAAAGGAAGGTAGGAAATTTTATGGAGGAGGGAAGTAGTAGAAGGCTTAAATTTCTATACTTCAAATAAAATATGAAGATGATGACAGAGAAATAAAATCACTATCTTGGGAGCTTACTGGGTAACACTGCAACCTTTGGGTATTATAGGAATAATGACATCGATGAAAGAGTTACCTGGACGCAACAATAATTTACAACTAAGCTTAATTTCAGAGCCACTTATTGTTTCAAAATTCATACCATGGGCACATAGGGCTAGGAAACCGAAAAGGTTTCCTAGAACTACAGAGCTGAATAGGCTACTCCTAGTTGGTTGGGAGGCTATTACAATTTTTTCAAACAAAAGTGGAGCAAAGGATTATCCAACTTGTTTGTTAATCCAAACAGGTTTATGAGGTAATCTATTGTTTCCTAATTGTTTTAGATTAATTATCCATGTTGCAAATTGTAGAATTACCTAGATTATGCTATGCAATGAAAAAACAAACAAATATGATTTATGGTGAGATGATTAAATATTTTGCTCATGTATTTTTTCCTATGAAAAAAATATCACTACCCATTATTTTATTTATAATAAGACTATGAACCATGTTGTTCATTAGATGAAATAATTTTCTCATGTTGAAATTACAATTAGACTACTAGATAGAGAGATACTTAATGATTAGTATGGAATAATTTAATTGTTGGGGCCAACCTTGTGGATTTTTTTTGGAATCAAATTTATGTTAATGCATTGTTGAATTAGATTAAATTAGTTATTAACACCCTATGTAAGATAGGGGTGTTATATTGGGGCGACAAGTGCGGGAGGGATTCTATGGGATCCCGAAGGAACTTCAGTAGCAACTTTTGAATGGGGGTTAGGAATTGCTACCAACAATCAAGCTGAGCAATATGCTATGTACCAAGGTCTTAAAATTGCTATTTCCTTGAGAATTCAATCACTAAATGTTATAGGAGACTAATTGCTAATCATATCTCAACTCCACATAAATTATGTCCTTGATTGATTTACCAACCAAGGTCTTAAAATTGCTATTTCCTTGAGAATTCAATCACTAATTGTTATAGGAGACTAATTGTTAATCATATCTCAGCTCCACATAAATTATGTCCTTGATTGATTTACCAACATTTAACAATTTCATGTGTGGCATCATAAGATTTACCAACATTTAACTGTTTCATGTGTGGCATCATAATGATACCATTGTTGGTATGCCTGCAAATACTGCCTCTCAAATTCCTCAAGGGTGTCTAAGTTTTAATGGGCATATTGTTTTGTGTTTCCTTCCTTAGTTTATACCCCTTATCAAGTGCCTTTGTGTGGAGTCAGATCGGAATTGTAACCCCATTAAGGGTGATCTTTTCTTTTGTAAGGATAATTAACTGTTCATTAAATGCTTTCCTCCGCCCTTTGATGAAGTTACTTGTCATATTGATGGATTGGTGTGTGACGAAACTGTGGTTTATGAGCCTTCTCCTTCTTGTTTTTCTCATTTGCATTCGCAACTTCACTGGAATCTAGAAGGTTTGTTTGTTGAGCATACAGGTTATGGTTTTCTGCTCTTTTGGATTTGGCATAGCCCTCCTCTATGTCCAGGGGGATTGGCTCATGTTAATTCTGCAGTTTGGGTGGGAGAGGTCTTCATTGGTAGCATTATTTTAGGTCAGTTTAGCTTTACCTCTATCCTTAACCTAGTGTGTTTGGGATATGGAATCTACAGTTCATCTTAATTTGGTGAGAATGAAGACCACTGGAGAGAAAGAGGCAAGGGATTATGAGTTGTCTAAAGAAATTAGAGTTTGAAGGGAAAATTTGAAGGACATTCAATCTCAATTGGGCCATATGAACTCTTAGATGGAAAGCTTCCTGGACGATGTTTTTCAAATCATGGCTCAAGTTCTGAGGGTAACATCTCTATTAATACTGACGAAATTGATAAAATGAAGGTGACTCTAGCTCATTAAGGATAGCTTCTTGTGGATCAACGTTCCAGTACTACATATTATATTGGAAGAAGGGAGTTGAATGCTTCTGTTCGTCAACCTATGCATTCTGCGGTGGACGTCCTGAGTTCGAGTTCAGAAGAGCAAAATATTGCAATTTTATAAGAAAATAAAACTGACATTGTTGATGCCCAATTCATTCATAGTGATCATAGTACCAATTAGGCATTTAGTTTCTGTTTAGTTTTTGCTTGCTTCTGCTCGACTAGTTTATCTGTGCCTATAGTAGTGTAGAATTAAGTTGTTATATGGATATATTTATACCTATAGTAGTGTAGAATTAAGTTGTTATATGGATATATTTATACCTATAGTAGTGTAGAATTAAGTTGTTATATGGATATATTTATAGCTTGGAAAATCACTGTGTATGGCATCTTTGTCTTTTTCAAAAGATTTTTGAAGCTCGACTTTGGGTTGTTGTATTGTAGTTTTTTTGTAAAAAAAATTGTTGAATTTATTTAGCATTTATGAATACAAAATATAAGTTTATGTTAAAAAAATAAAGATTATAGGGGTGTTACATTCTTATAAACATTGGATTGTTTTTTAGATGTGGTAATTAGCCTAAGTTTTCAACAATATAATAGAACAACCAATAAGGATATTTCTATTTCAATGGAATGAGTTATGAAGGAGCTCATCAACATGGTTGAAAAATGGGGTCAATTAAGCTCTTGTCTCATAAATGAGAATATCAACAAATACACTAGAAAACCAAGTTAGGAAAAATTAACTAGAAAAAAAATTATGGCATTGATGCAATGGAGAATCTTATTTTTATCAATTTGGATTGTTAGCATTGACAAAATGGCATGCAATGCTCATCAATTGTCCAATTATTTATCAAGATTCCATCCATATGGTTAAGACATATGTAATGATGGAATAGAAACTACAATCTCATTTTGAGAAAATATACACTGTACCATTGAAATATGTGAAAAGTACTTCGAAATCAAACAATCAAATAAAAATGAATCTCTAAACTTGAAAAATACATGGTTATTAAACAATTAAGTTACAACCACATAATATTTTTCAATAAACGCCCTAAAATCAAATGATCAAATACATGGACAAATACCATTTTCAAAATACTTGTAGAAATGAAGCAGTTGATAATAAGCTTATGTTTGATTCCAATGTTTGTGATTTGTTGTAAGGCATCATTGTTGAGAATTTGGTAAGAAAAACATCGACGAGAAGTTCACTAAGATACCTAAAATTTGAAGCATAACCACCAAGATAATAATGTTATTTTGTGTCTTGAAGTTGGAACAAAGACAATGGATTCAATGAACTCAACTTGACCTCTTAGAATCCTTGTTATACATATTAGTATTAGATTGGAATTGAAAAATGGTATTGGAATGTTTTTAATACCCCTAAGGTTGTGTATGGAATTCACTTATTAGACATTCTTTGCAACAAAATTTGTATCAATGAATTTTGGTTGACATCTAGTTAAACCACCAAATAAATTCCACCATATCCTCTCCACTTATAGTCACCACCTATGAACATGAGATGAATGATGATAAATACCACTTACTAACCAAGGATATACAACGATCAACACAACATGACATGAAGGGTGATCAACACACAAAAGTCTAACTCAAAGATGTATCAATGCAGTGTACTTGGAATACATTATGTCTCATTTTTTTTTTAATTTCCAAGGGGGGCACCCAAAGGGGCCTCACTCCTCACTCTGATTGCGGACCTAACCCGATTGAGACATCAACTGAGGCCTTTATATATCAATGTATAGCCACCCATGGATTTGACCCCGTGTTGCAGCTGCAACATTTTTTCCCAAAATTCAAAAAATTCTGGGACCCTCCTTTAACTCATTTTTGGCTCAGCTTTTGAGTTTGCTTGATGTTCTGCGGAAAGACTATTTTTATGCCAGTGATGTTTCACTATTTGTTTTAGTTTTACCTTGCCATCGGAAGTGTTTTGGATGTTTAAGTCGGAAGTCTAGTCATCTGCGCGCCCGTCGTTGCGAAGAAGTAACAAGAAACCGAGTCTGATTCAAGATTTGTTTTCTATGATGCTTTTATTTATTTATTTGTCTCAATCGGTGGTTTGTGGGAATACCATCGGAACGTATTGTCTCTACGGTTTCTGCAGTTGCGGATGGCGCATTACGAAATTCCTCGATGATTGTATTAACTTTTTTCAACCCCGCCATTTTGTTTCACTGATCCTTGAGATTTCAGCGTCTGTCATTGCGGCTTTGAAAAGCGTTGTCTTTCTAGCGTAGTTTGATTTTATTTTTCGTGGGACTAATGTTTCTTGGTCAAAGTCATGTTGGTTTTTTCTCCGATTTTTGCCGGTCTGCGGAACTTGGTTTCTTTTGTGTTTTCGTCGTTGCGGCTCTCCAGCCTTCTATTGCTCCGATGCTTTAATCTTGCAAGCTCCGATGTGAGTATCATTTTGTTTCTCTGCCGATGCCTTGGCGGTTCTCCCAACTGTTTCATCGTCCGACGTTACGGAGGCAATGTTGATTTGGTCACCGATCCCTTGCTTTTTACCGCCCGATAACCTTTTTTCTCGCCAAGTATAGTTGACCGGGGGTATATATATAGTGGGTTGGGTGGTTTATTATTTTATTGTTTTTTTTGGACTTTCTCTGCACTGTCGTTTTCGCTCGAGCAGACAAGGATTCTCGCTGTCGGTACCCTTGCTCCTAGGTGGCTCCGCCATGGAGGTTCAACAGTTTTCATCCCACCAGTCACGCAGCAGTGCTAGGTAGGCCCTTATGCTCGTTTTCCCGTTCTGTTCAATTGGACGAGCTGTTTTGTTGTCTCTGCGGTTAATATTTACTTAGGTTTCTGTCTTGACATGTATATATTTTGAGGGGAGTGGTGTGACTGTCAGTGGGGGGGTTTTTGTGGTTTACTTGATGCTTTAGTCCGCGGCCGTTATGGTCTTACAGCCTGCACTCGATTGTTGGGGAAACCGATGCAAACGGTTGTTACGTTGTCTGCACCAGTTTCCCCCATTGTGTGTTTGGCCGTCCGGGGGACTTTCATGGTTTTCTTACGTGGCCGTGATGATTGGCTCCACTATTCAGTCACTCCCGTCTTCACAAACTAGGACATGTTTGATGTTCCACTTCCCGCTTGGGATAACCTTGTTCAGTTTCGAATTCGAACCCCAGACCAATCTAAAGTGAGCGTTTACAGTCTTCTGGGGGACTGTCACCTGTAGCATCCCTTTTGAGTTTTATATTAGGTGCCTTTCTGTTTTCACACGATGTGTAGGTCGTGGCGCCAGGAGAGGGTTCAGGACTGTTTTTGGGTTGATAAAGGTCGTGTTTGCTCAATCCGAACTTTGTTGGACTAAGCTAGTTTCAGTTTTGGACAAGAGCGTTTGTTTGAACATGGTTTGCTTATTTTTTATAACTGCCGTCATGTTTAACGCAGATGAGGTAAAACCCTTATATTGTTATCTTTATCTTTAACTGTTGCCCGGAATGACTTAACATAACCTAAAATATATTTTTTACATGACAGGGAAATTCCTCGGAACTTAAGATGTCTAAACGTCAAAAGAAGAAGGCTCCCGTGGTTGAAGAGGAACTCGAAGTTGAAGTCATCACCAGAGTCGAATATACTTACGAAGACACCAAATGCATAATTGGTGTGGAGCCCGAATATCAGTGGGGAGAAATCTACAGATTGATTACGCGTCGAGAGGTGCCTGACATAGGTTTTGAGGAAGAGAACATCTATACCAACATAGAGAGGTCCTCATTAATGAAAATTGCTACAAGACCTGAACTCTTTCCATGCTTAGAGGTGATTGGGTGGATTCTGCCCAAGGCAAACGTGACCACCATGATTCTAGAAAATGTTGATAAATAGGGTTATGCTGCTTATAGCCCTGGATATGTAGCCCTGGCCTACCACTTGCCAGAAGCACAAATATATCTGACAGAAGACTAGCTGAAAACCATCAGGATGGACCTCGTCGAGACTCTCAAGAGGATGCTCATGCCTGGAAAAAAATTTAGAACCAGCCCAACTGGAGAATATGACACTGCAAGTCTAAGAACCCCTTATAGGTTCATTGCCTTAATGCTCAATAGGATTTTCGGGAGAGCCCACGGTAAAAGCTTCAAATTGGAGTCGGTACCGATAATTTTCTATGTTGCAACACAGGGGACCGTTTTCAATTGGGCCAACATTGTGTCCAATAGCCTCTCAGCCTGCATGGCATCAGCATTAGGAGGGTGTCCCAAAAGAAATCAGAGTTCTATATGAGCTCCATACTGATTGATTGCATACTATGCAATCAACCCTTCCCCAACCTGAGGTGCATCTGGGACCGGGAAAGATCATCAGTTTACTCAGCATACAAGCCACTGTGGGCCCACAAATACCACAGTCACTACAGGGAGGTGTGTGAGCATTTCATTATGCCATTGTATACCGTGATTTTCTTAAAAGAATGCGACTGCATGTCAGAGGAGGCATTGTAGGTGATTGAAGAGTATGCTGATTATTACTTGACTGAGGATGGGCTATATTTCAGAATGTTTGGAGGCTCTAGAGCACCCTCACTACTGCCTAAGTATGCCACATACTATGTAATTCACAAAGAGGAAGTTAGACAAGTTTTTCTAGATGGCATAAGAAGTTTTTTATTTGAACATAAGAAGGCAGCATATCCTCCTTTGCCTTTCAGATTGGGGAGTTACAAATTTACTAGGGTAAAGAAGGCCGATGAATTCGTGGAGGAGTTGGAGAAGTTCCATTTTGGGGAAATGCCTTTCCACAGGAATGACTCCCGTAACAAGGTTGCAGAGCACTGCAAAGAGGCTAATGTACATCTTGAATACACTAGCCATTGGGACAGAGGGGATTCTATTTTCCGCAGTGCACAGAACATGACGGCCTTAAGGAGAAGGTTTAAAAAGAAAATCACCACCAAAGGTGGAAAGGGACAGGACGAGCAGGAAAAGGCCAAGGAGGAGGAAACCAGGAAAAGAAATGAAGAAGCTTAGAGGTTATCCCAAGAAGCCGAGGGCTGGCTAAAAGGAGAGGAGGAGGAGAAAAGAAGAGCAGCACAAGAGGCAGCCAGAAAGGCAGAAGAAGCTGCCAAAAGCGAAGAAGGAGAAAGAAAAAGGAAGATAGATGAGGAGCTGAAGAAGCAGGAGGCTGAGAAGATAAAGCTGACACAAGCAGTGACAGAACAATCAGCTTCTGACGCAGCAGACAGTTAGGCTCAAAACTCGGAAAACCCCGACATTCAAGATCCTGAAGTACTTGTTGCCAGCACACCAGGACAGTCTATGGTCCCCACCCTTAGGCTAATCCCCTTTGAACAGAAGAAAGGGGAAGAGGTACCTGATTTTAATACTATCTTTTATGATAAAGAAAAGAAAATGATAGTAAAAAGAACCGAGAGGAGGGTTGAAACCGGGGTGATGTCTGGTAAGATGATAAATGATACAACCATTGTATACGGGACAGACAGAGATCCCAGGTTCACTATCAGAGCGGGGGGCGCATTGATCCACGCTTCAGAGGAAAATGTAGATAAAATAATGACGGATCTGGAGCAGTCAAAGAAGTCTTCTTCTCAGCTCAAAGATACCCTGAGAAAGGAAAGAGAAGAAAACAATAGACTAAAGAGAAAGTTTGAAGACATACAAAAGGAAATCAAGTCTTCAAAAGCTGAACTTCAGGTCCTCCAAATAGACAAAAGATCTATGGAGACCGCCCAAGAGTGTATGGAGAAAGTACAACATGAATATCAAGAGTTGAGGGCAGAGAAGGAACAGCTGCTAGGTAGGATAAAGGATCTGGAGTTGCAGAAGACTACCTTGGAAGCAAATGAGAGGCAATCTCAAGGGCAAAAGGCAAAACTTAAAGAGAAAATTACCTCGCTGACAGCAGCTTTAGAAGAAGCCAGAGAACAGCAGGTTAGTCTTCAGCCTTTCAAGGAACACGTTCTGGCACAAATAGCCAAGATGCACCGGCTGCAAGTGGCCATAGAATAGGAAAGGTGCAGGGTTTTGCAGGTAGACAGCCGATTGGAGGAGATTTTGGAGACCTCCTCATATTTTGTTGACAAATCTTAGGACGTCCTGGAAGTCCTGATAGGAAGGATGGCAAGGTTAGAAGCTAATGAAGAAGCTCCTGCAGAGTTACCCTCAAAATATCAACAAGCCCTCAGGCAGGACTACGACTTGTTGGATTTTGCCATCAACACAGCCGAAGAGTTCAAGAAGGTTGTTAGGAAGACAAGAGGGGCATGCACAGAATTCTTTAGAAGACTTCTGATTACTTATAATTGATGCCAGGTAGAGGTTGAACAAAGAATGGATGCTTTTCCAGACCACGGCCTGTTTGTGGAAATTTTGCAAAGAAGGTATCATGAAGATGAAAGAAGAATACAGCACATTAAAGCTTTAGATGAACAAACCCTAAGAAATGAGGTAGATCATTCCGCGGTTAGTGTGCAGCTGTTAGAAGATTAGCTTCGCCTGAGCACAGCCAGAATAGAAGCCATCAGGAACCAAGCTGCAAAATTCGAAATAAATATTCAATTCTTGGAACCTTCTGAATTTGAAAGTATCGCCTCAGAGGCTTCAGCGTGGAAGAATTTTTTGAATAATCAAGCGGGGCCCTCCTCATGAACATTTGTTCACTGTTATAATATGTTGTAAATTTTGTAAACACTTAGTGAAAGTAAATTTTGGGAAGCGAAGAGTTGGGGAAGCCCAAGAGTTATCCGTGGGCAGCCCAACAATTTTATTCTTTTGTATAAATATAGAGGATTTAGATGAAGAGAGGGCTTTTTCCTAGTTAGATTAGTAAAGAGATATTGTAAGAAGAACTATTTCCTTTTGCAATAAAGAATTATAGTTTGTCTGTTGGAGAAAGTTTGGTGGGATGTTCAAATGTTATGCTATGGATTTGTAGAAGAGGAACTATTTCATATTCAGCTTTTGTCCACTAACTGTGAGATCGTTCTGACTCTTAGGAACTATGTTCTTGTTTGAATGATTTCTGGTTTATTTTATGGAAATTACCACCATGAGTAATGAATACTGTTCGTAAGCAATTAGCTATCTGGTTGTTTAAATATCTTTAATTGTTCATGTGTTTTGGAAGAAGTATCAGCTATCTGTATTTTTTCTTTATAATGCATGCACAAGATACATTACTCATTAATAAGTTACAATTTGGCTTCCTGGGGATAGGTAGGTAGTTAGATCTATTTTCTTGCTGTGTGTGTGATTTAGATGCTTGAGAGTTTAAGACGAGAGGTAAGAACCTGCGCATCACATTGTGAATACTCCTTGCATTCTTTATCAATCTGCATGTTAATTAGGCACTTGCATATCATCCTTTAAGTCAAAAAAAAATACAAAAAATATATACGGTGGATCGGGCCGCAACCGGTAAAACCTTTTATTTTTGTTACTTGACCTACGGTAGCCGGACCGCAAACCGGACGGATTCCCTACACCAAACAGTCACGGGCTAGTTGAGAACGTTGATTGGGGAGAATCCCTTACTGTTGTTGCCTGCGATTTTCCAGGCCTCAACACCCCAAGACCTTCTACTCACAACTTACAACACTCAACCACTTAAGCTAACTCACCGAACTTATATATATATATATACTTTCCCATATTTTTAATAAAAAAATTATTAAAAAAATCAAACTTTCATATATATATTTATAATTATTTCCATAATAAATTCAAAATATTTAATATATTAAAATGTTATTTTGAATCTTGGATTACTCTTTGGTTCTCACTTTCAAATAAGATAAAAATAGATTTTTTAAAGTTTTTATTAGCATAATATTAAAATTAATATATTTTTTTTCTTTTGAACTTGGCAAAAGCATAACATCAAAACTAAAAGTGTAGATCTAAAGGAAAAAAATACATTGATAAATTAATGATTTTTTTTTAATGAAGAGGTATATTTATTGAATTTCTTATTCGTTTGATAATTAAGAAAGAAAAACTTCCTGTTCTATGATAGGTGGTAGTCATGGTGTGGTAGTCATCGACTTTGAATTTTGGTGGATAAGAAGTAATTAAATATTCTTGGGAATTGAGGTTATTATTTGGGCGGAAGTGTATGTTTTGTATTTAGGATATGAATTTGATAAGAATTTCAAAGTTTTGCAATTAAAATTTTAGGGTTTTAATACAAGTTATCAAATATGTGAGAAATTATTTTGAGAAGAAAAATTTTAAATACATAGCAAATTTTTCATTAAAATAGCTAGTTTAATATTGGAAACATCAAATAAGTTAGTTTTCTACACATAAAAAGGCATAACACTAATTTTGTAGATCAACTAACAAATGTCGCAGTTAAGCTTGACAAAGGTGTGCTTATTAGAAATGAGGATTCCATACAAAGAAGGTGGATTCCATAGGAATCAAGTGATTTTAATGGGTATGGATAAATCAAAACCAATTAAGGTTCATATGGGGAAGGACAATTTAATTAAACTTTAAAAAAATTGCAATTATTGAGGCCGCTTGACACATGACTTGCGAATGTGTGTTGTAGATCATGCAATTTTATTCAAATCCCCTGGCATTTATGAAAAAGCAAGTGAACTTTCACACGGTTGCATTCCTTCCATCCTTTGTGGATCTTCTCACACCGGTAAGCATGGAGGTAATTATGGCTCCCCACTCCAAATTATGTTAAGTAGCTAGGATAAACCAATGCAATATGGCATAAATGAATCCATCCAATTTGTTTTATTTTCATATTTGTATATTTATCATCCATTTCCACATTGACAATATCATATAATCCACATTTAAGGTATATCTCAATGGAGTGGAGGGAAGTGAAAGGGGCGTCCAGTGAAATAAACCAATAAGATAGGGATTGCAGAATGAGTGAATTTTCAGTTTAGAGTATGTAAATCCATCATCAATCTCCCATATTCAACACAACGCATATGAGGTGAGTTGAGTGAGGTTGGGGGCATGGGAGAGCATGATAATCCATCATCATCAGGGAGGAGAAGGAATTTATTCATCAAGGACTTATGTGTAGTGGACAGAGCTCTCCTAGTTCGAAAACTCACTCAACCCACCACAGATCATACAATGATGGTTGCGAACGCTCTCCCTGGAGAAAATGTAGGACTCAGCGTTTTTTATTTATGCTTCTGCATTTATTTCATTCTTTCTATATGCATGCACTCATGGCTTCTTGTGCTAGTTATGGGCTCTTTCTATATGTATGCATGCACTCATGTGTTCTTGTGCTAGTTATAGTCTATCGCTTTACACTCATTAATTCCACATACTACGAAGCTCGAGCATCAATTATTATATTATCTGGTACCATTTAATTTGCTTCCTCTTGTTGTAACAACAAATATTATCTGATACCATTTCAATTTTCTTCCTCTTATTATAACATAACAACATGTGAAAGATATGCCCACATGTCACTAATATTTATGCATTGTAAATAAATAATAATGCAAGCATCATTAATATCGATGCATAATAACACAAGTGTTTGATGATAGTTTTTGAGTAACATTACATATTAATAGAATTAACAAGCCAATCCTTTTACCTACCAAAAGTAATCCAACATAATCTAACATCATCCTATTAACAAACATACTTATCTACCTATCAAATTCGACAAGTATATGATGCCATACAACCTTGTTTTATATGAACTCTTAATTGTTTGATAACTAAGAAGAATAATTTTTCTCAATATTAAATATATTGAGAAAAACATTAGCATATATTTAACTTCAATAAAAACCTACTTACAAGTATATGATGCAATGCAACCTTGTTTTATATGAACTCTTAATTGTTTGATAACTAAGAAGAAGAATTTTTCTGAGAAAAAACATTAGCATATGTTTAACTTCAATAAAAACCTACTTATGGATGTATGTAGTGATTCACATTTTTAAATCTCAAACATTTACTTTGCATTTTTTTTTAAATAATAATAATAATATATATATAAAGGCGTGATGAGTTAAAATTATTTATAAAGTTTGTCATATAATAGTGCGTAGTTCAAATTAGCCGTAAAGTTTGCCTATGGAAGGAGATATATGTTTCGTGGGAAAGAGATATTTCAACACAATGATAACAAAATTTTATCATCGAAAAGTTACTATAAATATAAATATGTGATGTCATTATTAATTTGTAAGATGGAATTTTAGGTATGAAGTTTTATTTTTTAATTATGAAAAATTAAAAAATAGTGATCAAATCAATCAATAAATTAAATTAAATCTATTTGTTTATGTAGTAAGATAATCCTATAGTTTAAAGAAGTTACATCACCTCTAATGACATCAACTTTGTCCTAGTTTTCCACTCTAAGAAGGCCCAGAAACTCTTATGTAACACTCCAACCCAAAACAAGTTAAACACAATGTTAAGAACAAACCATGAGCTATCCATTCTCACTAGCTCATTCAGTTAAGGTCTGGGTCTTGTTAACAAGGCAACTTGGGTTTAATTTCCTTAGGGGGTAAGCTAGCTAGGAGGAGACACCCAAAATCCAACTAGTTGAGGGTTGGTGTGGCCCATACCAGGTGTGATCCTCGAGTGGTTTTGACAACTTAGATGCCCCTAGGTCATGTTTTCTTAGACCAAAGTCCACGCCTGCAAGTCAAGGAGATTCTACCCAAAAAAAAGAACAAGTCAGGAGCTCACTTTGATAAGGAAACTTTTAAAGCATATTACTTAATCAACTTTGCCCTAGTTTGTCCTTCGTCCTTATCATGTCATCGTCGTCTCTAAAAGCAATGTTATTTTTTGCAATTATTTCCACCTTAAGTTTGGGACACAAATTTTCATATTGTATTGAATATTAACTCTAATGTAGTATTTACAATAAATCTTATTGTGTGGAGAGATGCTTTCTACAACCTAGTACAAAGTAGATGTGTAATTCGTTCCGTGCTCAACCTACATGTGACATGTGTCACCTAAAAAATACTTAAAAATACAATGTTGGCTCTAATTAAGTCACCAAAGCAAAAACTATTCAAACCACTCTCAACTTCTGATTCTTGACATCAACAACATCAGAATTCAGGAGTCGGCACTCCCCCTAAGTATTATAATCAAATATCGCAATTGCACATTGGTACAGAATCAACGGTCGCAATTACTCCAATTTCGTAGAGAACCCTTAGTCATTTTACCAAATGACTAAGGTAAGAAACATGAATATGGACTATGGATTGCTTCCATGACTTGGCACTGAAATATTGCCCACAAAGCATGCACCTAGCTGCTCCAATTAAGCACAAAGCACAAGGGAACAAGGAGGAACCAAAGAAAACTTGGTGCAAGTTAAACTCGTGGCATTTACAGTCTGTTAACTAGCAACATGCCTCATACATACCAAAAGATACAGGCTCCCAACCATTGAACCAGATTCATACAAGCCAATAAATCTTTCACAGGACTAATAACAACACAAGAACATTACCAAGACTTCACGGTCTTGACTTGCAACCACTATACAAGTTGAAAACAAAGATATTATTCATACATCAACATACTTTGGGAAAAACATTAGCAACCCAAGGATTATAAATCTCACTTCCGATAAAAGAATAAACATGTATCCCACTCTAATTCAAAACAACATGAATGGATCTCACCCAAACGAATAATCTTCTTTATAATTTATTTTCCCCATTTCATTAAGACAGGGAACAATTAACCAGGTAAAAGACAAGCCATAGACTACAAGTTGTGCAGACCCTAGATGGGACATAAGGAATTATGCCCCTTTTGTATCTCATTTAACAGGGTTGGCAGGCAAAGGCATGCTAAAACCACCTAATCCATTTAATCCTACCACAACATCATTAATAGTCACAATGGAACATACCAATAGTTCACAACTAACGCATTTTTGGAAATAATCCCAATCCTCTCATGAACAACGATATGTCATTAAACAACGCGAACAACACAAATACTCACTCATAGGGAATCTATTTGATCAATCATTTATTTCCATTCAGGAATTAACAAAGCCATGAACCAATTGCATTATCAATTAATATCACAACATAATAGTGATTCATCCATCTACAGGAATTCAACATACAGAGCATGCACCATTAGATCAATTGTCTAACATGAAATTGCTAATCAACACACCATTCACACATAAATTCAAACACTTATATGAAAATCAATATAACAAGAAACTCGCTTTGTGGCTACCATGATCTATCCATTCATATGTCTCTACTCATCCTGTATTACTTCAACATTTAGAGATCACCCTCGAGATGGGAGATGTAAATTCACCAAGAGACTCTTTCCCTCCATCTGAGCTTCATTCCAACAGAGGAACTAATACTCTACATTCCTCACACTTAGAGGAATTCAACACAAGGAACATGCAACAAAACTCATAGGTCATAGCCAATTTCATTCCTAACTACACAATTCCCACTCTGGCTTCTTTCCAATAGCACTACAGGAAAACACATCCTTATTATCCAGCGCCCCAAAAATCCGATAGAATGGTTCATGCACAATTCACCATATTATTGACCACAACCCAGTAACCAGCCATAGGCTTGGAAAACGCTATAGGGAACAAACTTCAGCCCCTACAACACAAAGCAGTTCAGAGGTATTCAATCACCTCAACACATCAAGTCTCTCCTCCATAACCTTCTTACTTGTATGCACACGTTCAAGCTTTATGCACCCTCCTCTCGGCTCTCTTCCTCCTCTATCACCACATGAACAACAAAAACTGCCAATTGTGCATGTGTCGTGAGGATCCTTCCCCTACAGTAGTAGAAGCGTGGTGAAAGAGAGGATGTATGGCAGCTGCCAACACCATCCTCTGTTGCAGTCAAACCCATGCTTCCATAACTGCATGGTTTAACTCTTCCACCAACCTCACCTGCACTCATTCAATGATTGGGAAACATTGTAAAAGGTAGTTGGCTCATTCAAGGCACATTGCAGGTTTTAAGTAAGTTACAAGGTTGACAAATGGAAGCATGGATCTAGCCTCCCATAGACCCCATTACCTATCACTAACGAATCCACTTGTCCCCCATCTCTTTGGCGTTCTTCCATCACCGAAACCAGTTATATTTATATTGATAAAAACAAAAATTACATTGTTCTTCCATACATGCATTTGCAATTCAACATTTAGATCGCATACATTATAACTTCAGGGGTATCAACCAGGGGTGTTACACACACACACACACACACACACACACACACACACACACACNACAATTTTCCCAAGATTATCAACTATCTACTTCTAAATAGTATTCGCTATTTATAGAATACTAAATAAATCCACTGATATGAAATTACGATATGTTTTCTATCTACCGCCTACAACTTTATCAACATTTCTACATGTTAATAGGGGTGGAAGGAGTGTAAGGGCTTGAGGGGGGTTTCTCTTTGACCCTATAGAGAACCACAAGAGATGAGGTATGTGTGGGGATGAGGCATAGACGTGAATAACCAATGAGAATCATTAGCTCTATGGAAGGGATTCCAGCTAGCTGTGAAAAAAGGATGCAAAAATCTCACCATCATTGGGGACTCAGAAATGTCAATCCGTTGTTTGGTTCACAAAACCCCCCTAATGATCCTTACTTAAGTGGGATAGTAATTTGAGTTCTTATAAGGAGCAAGGATTTTGATTCTTTCCAAGCCTACCACATAAATCGAAAGTACAAAAAGGATGCGGATAAATAGGCTAACCTTTCATACTCTCTTAGCTATGGACTTTGCAGAATTGGGGGGTCACCCATCCAACCCATATCCCCTTTTGTGCTTCTCAACGCTTCAACACCCTTCTCATGCAAGTCAAAATGACAAGTGTGAAGTGGTTTAAAGATGGTGACACAAGGTGGCGAAGTGAAATACCCCCCATGCAATTATGGCCAAGCAGTTTGCAAATTCCCCCATGCAATTATAGGCCAAGCAGTTAGCAAACAATTATGCATTCATTCTAATCAAGAAATTCTTTCGAATACTTTGCAAGAATACAAGAAATGGAGAGACAACATGAGCATTTTCATTATTATGAATGAACTAAGATTACAAGCTCTAATGGTTTCTATGGAAGTTGAAAACACACAATAAGCAAATCAAACACCAAGAATATGCCACGACTCTTTTACTACTAACTTGTCACTCTCCCAAATTATGCTAAACCAAAAGATGAAGCTCAAGTGAGAATTATGAATGAAATCTCCACAAGATTGACTATCATAGAATTGTTGCACCAACGAAATCAATAACTACAATGGAAGAGGTTTTTCCAAAACCTCTAACGAAAATCCCTTAGCTCATAAGAGCACCCAATCGTGACCCAATCATGGGATCAAATAAAAAAAATATCATATCATAATGCTAAGTGAGGTGTTGTCCTTATTTTTATACTTCAATGGGGATCCATACCATTGAACACCTAATACCATGGTCAATACCATGGATCATCCAATACCATCCATTGAAATAGGGCCCCTTTTTAATTAAATGACACCTTAATATTATAACAATTTGAGACCTAAGTGTCATCCAATAACCCCCTGGAATGATCATCTAGAAGGGACATCACACGGTGCAACTTCGTCCTCAGAAGCTCGTGCTTGTGTTATTCATTATACCTTCCCAATTCAAGTAAATTCCTTTCATTCCCTCTTGGAAGCGTGTGGGAAATCACCTAAAATGGTGTCAATGAAGAGTGGTGAGCATTTCATTTTCATTGAACAGTATCATCGAGTGAATGCAGAGCATGAGCGTATAAGGTTGATAAATGTTTGGTTATTCATAGGAAGTTGATTGGTCATAGATGTATTGGTCTGTGGTACATTAATTGACAAAGCTGGAGTTGTAATGGCCAACTCCAACTCTCGCTCCCTGATTTCTCCCCATCAACAAGAGAGGAAAATCACATAATTAGAGGAAACGACGGGTTTTTTATTAATCAATATAGAAAGATGGAAACAAGATATGGAAAGGTGGTCGCAGATGGATATAAGGGATTTCGTCCAAAGATATGAGGTCTCTAGTGCCCAATTGGACCGGTTGAAATCCAAGAATGACATGTTAGAAATGGAGGTTTGTTTCCTTAGGGGGAGAGAGTGAGAGCAAGGAGAGCAAATCAAGGAGCTTCAAGAAGAGGCCCATCAATTGAAGATGGATTTGGCTCCTAGAGTGAGAAGAATTGAACATCGAGCGGCTTCATCAATGGGATATTCGAAGACACATTAAGGACTTGAACAAGAAGAACCCTCAGTGAACATGAATGAGGTTCAATTTATGTTTCTGCAACCCAACACCAATCACTCAACTTCAGCACGACAGGCCTTGACAAGATTTTTGGGTTTCTCTAATTATCATGCCTTTATCTAGATCATGTGTTGCAAATGCCAATTTTGTTGTAATAGCTACATAAGGATATATACTAGTAGATTAGCAGAAGTCAAAAATAGAAATAGGAAAATGTGGATACAATCCAGAGACCCTGGAATTTTTGAATTTGGGCAGGCCGATCTATTGCCCCTCTATATTGTACCTCTCTTGGTTGGATGGCCCAACAACGACTTCTTTTTAATATAATCTAATCCATTCCAGTTAAAAAAAAAAATACGTGTTAATACTTTCAAACTTGAGATAAGCACAAATGCTAAATATGTGAGTTTAACTAGATTGTATACTTTAGCAACAACTAATTTATTATAGATTGAGTGGGGGATTGACTCTTGAGTTTTATTTTTGTTGTCAACTATATGAAATTAAAATCTTTGCAAGATTGTGCCATACTAATTTTACATCTATTCCAACAATAACTAATTTAATGCAAGTCATAAAGTTTGTAATGGCCATTGTTATAAGGAAAAAGTCTCATCTCAATATGTAGTAAAAGGGATCGAATAAACTCTTCTCATCAAGAATCTATTTAAAGAAAAATTACAAAGTGACATGTATCCATCTTAACTCCATATTTATCATGCACCTACTCCACAAAATTTTCACTCTAAAAAAGGTTTGCACCACGAGGGATTTGATCCCTCTCAACACATGATAGTTCTAGAATTAAGATAGATCTACGCTAGTTATCAATAGAACTCATTGCGACTAAAAAATGATGTTAATGTCCCAAGTTAGATCCCAAATGAAAAAAAAGTAAAAAATGAGGAATTTGATATTGAAGTATTTTATGGCACCTTGGGAGGTAATTTTGATCCAACTCTTATAGTAGTGTGGAACTTTGTGTTCTAAACACATTTAGAAGAAATAACTTATTATAACTATAATTTACTTAATCAAATTTTAATTAAAAAACATGGAAATGAGTAAATCAATCAAACCATGTTATTTAGGTAAACTATAATGTCATTTAATTGCATCCCATCTTGACTATTCACATCCTAGACAAAGCTACCTTTTTAAATCATAAATGTATCTTATTTTCTATAAAATGGGGTGCCTTGAGGATGCATATGCCACAACACATTATTATTTCATGAACATCTCTAAGTGAGTTTCCTTAATTACATCATAGAGAATTGAAATAAATAGAAATAATAATCTTTACCGATGTCAAGGACTTATGACATAGGACTTAATATATAGTTATCACATAAAATATATAAACAAATATTAACTAGTTTTTTAAATTATTATCTTTAATTTTTATCCATTAATATAAACTTATCATAAAACATGGTTAAACATTTTGTTTTATTACTAAAAAAACTTCTCACCACAAATAATTTTTGGATTATTAAAATTACAATTTCTGAATATAAAAAAAAATACTCTTAAATGACAATAAAAAGTGAATATGGATAAAATTACAAGTTTTAATTAAAAAAAAATTTAACACAATGTTAACTTCTTCTTTTTTTATTTTTCAGAAAGAAAAAAGCATGTCTTTGTTATTCTCAGAAGAATCAAAGGTCATCAGTACAATCTTCCCATAAGCGGGTTACATACCAATCAACACCACAAGAGCACTGCCGGGGAGAAAGGCATAACAACTATAATGTGTGATCCCATCAGAAAACTGTCTCATCATAAAGAGAGGACTGTCTTCTCATCCACATCTACCGAGTGCCAAAAGGCTCTGATCAGCACTCTAAAAGTGATCACTCTATCAATCGTAACATATATGAGGGAAATGAAAAAAAATCCCTTTACCATGCTCAGAAGAGCTGAAAAGTATCCTGAGAAACCAAATGGTTCTCGAAATATTCCATAAAACTGCCTTTACCCTGAGGAAAGGAGAGTGCAGTTTTTGAGAGACGGTCAGCCATCCGATTGTGCTCTTGGTAAATGTGAGTGAAAGACAAATCCTGAAAGCTAAAAATTAGCTTTTTTGTCTCCCTACACCAATGAAAGAGATCAGGTGGGGAGAGAGCAGTTGATCCCATTGCCCAATTGATGATTACTTGAGAATCACCATATACATGGGATAGGGAGATCCCCATCATTTGGGAAGAGAGAAGAAGTGCCCATAAGCTGAGCAATTCCGCTTTAGTGTTAGTGCCATATCCAACCCCCAGCGAGAACTCCAAGTAGTGAGAGTCATTGATATATATGCAATAACCTACACCAGCGATCATATGGTTTGATGCACCATCAATAAATCCGTAGGGATACACCTTGTAAGGGGACTTCCCCAATTTTCTGCTTCATTTTTTTTCAGTGGCAATCAAAGAAGGGAGAGCTTGTACAGATGAAATAATTTGATGTACAATACTGTATATGTTCCTTCGTTTCCCCTCGAAGATAGCCTGGTTGCGCACTTTCCAAATAATCCACATCATATGGAATGGAAGCAAAAAGAGGTGCGAGTTTCTTGGAAGATTTCCAATCCAGCCTTTAATCATGTCCCCAAGGGAAACACACGGTGAAAAAGCTGGGAGGTTAAAAAGATCACAAACATCATCAGCAACCATTTTCCAAACAGTGCAGATGGAGAATAAGTGCTCGACTGTCTCCTCATCCAAACAGCAGAGAGCACAAATACCTGGGCCCGATTTACCTCTTTTTTGTAAATTCTCCCAAGTGAGAATCCTGTTCCGGAGGGTTAACCAAATAAAACATGAAATTTTGTTTGCAAGAGCCTTGTTCCACAGATGGGAGTCCACAAGAAAAGTAGTCGGGGGCGAGGAAGAGCAAACAATGCATTCATAAGCATTCCTGGCAGAAATGGAGCCCGATTTTTTGTTGAAGACCCATAACAGTTCATCAGGACGATCAGTGAGGCGAATACCAGCTCCAGATAATCCCTCAATGTATGCATTCCATATTTTTTTATAAGAGCCTCCAAGATCTAGATCATCGGCGGTAAACCAATAGCTTTGTGCATTTATAAGAGAGTTATGTGCCTGAGAGAGGGTGCATATATTCATATCATCCAGATAAGATCTCAGATCCTCAGGGAGACTAAAGGAGGAGTGAGAACCCACTATCGGGTCGATCCCCAGTAGTATATTGTCACCATCGCCCACCTACCAAGCCATGTGAGTGCCCATCCATGGGAGAGTCTACAAGAACCCTCTCCACATGACAGAAACATTGCGCGAGCTGAAACGTTTACATCTGAACCAGTCAGCCACCGAGGAGCTTTTCATATATTTAAAATGAAGTACTTGAAACCACAAACCCTTTGAGTGGAGGATCCTCCATAAAGATTTGAGACGCAGAGCTAGGTTGAACCAAAGGAGGTTTTTGATTCCCCAACCCCCATATTCCTTGGGCCAAGAAAGATCCTTCCAGCTAGCCAGATGATATTTGTTGTTATTATCGGAGGATCCCCATAAGAAATTGAACATGACTCTCCTGAGTTTCTGTAGAATGGTGGCTGGGATTGGAGCAAGTCCCATCCAATACATAGGAATACTAGACAGTACTGATTGAACGAGAATCAATCTGCCCCCAAGTGAAAGGTACTTATAGGTCCAATGACCTATCCTTTTTTCAAACTTTTGAATAATCCATAACCAATCGTTTACTCTATACCCAAGTGGTTTCAAGTAATAACCCAGGTAATTGAACCCAGATTGGAGCGGTGACATCCTATAAGGCAGGACTCCAACAAAATCATTTAGACAGTCAGTGGTAAGATTGTAGTGGAGAAAACAAGACTTTTCAAAGTTGATCCTCATGCCCGAGGCTTTGCAAAAAATCTCGATGATAGCCTCGAAAGCAGACCAATCTTGAAGAGTACCCGAGCCAAAGAGGATCACATCGTCCACAAAGAGGAGGTGAGAAAGAGCAAGGGAGGGTGAAAGTTTAATGCCCCGAATGAGACCATTGGACCTGGCATCCCGAATGAGAAGACTGAGGCCCTCAATGACAAGGATAAAGAGGAGAGGGGATAAAGGACAACCTTGGCGGATACCACGAGTAGCTGTGAAAAAATTTGAGGGAGCCCCATTGACCAGAACCGCAAAGTTAACAGTAGAGAGGTAGCCCATGATCCAATTTACAGTAAGGAGGGGCACTCCAATTTGTATCAGGATCAGTCTGACATAAGCCCAGTCAACACGATCGAAGGCCTTTGTAAGATCCAGTGTGAGAACAAAGGCGCAAAGATTCTTAGTTTTGACAGAATGGAGAACCTCTTGCACAATGCCTATAGGTTCAAAGATTTGACAGTCTTTAAGAAACCCGAATTGTTCCTGAGAAATACCCAAATCCAAGAAGGGATTTAACCTTCCAGCTATGACTTTTGCAATGAGTTTATAGAGGAGGTTACATAAAGAGATGGGCCTAAAATCGGCAAAGGTTCGAGGCTTGTCCTTCTTAGGGATAAGAGCAAGGAAAGTTGAGTTCAAGGAAGGAGGGATAAAGCCCAAGGTCCTAGTCAGGTCAATGGTTTTCAGTAAAACAGGGCTCAGGAGATCGAAAAAGTGTAGGTAGAACTCTACGGGCCACCCATCCAGGCCCGGGCTACAATCTTTTTTAAAGGACTTGAGAGAGTGTTCAATTTCCTTCAGACTAACCGGGCAAGAAAGGAGAGACGAGAGATCTGTGGGAATCATTCTGGGGAAGAGCGTGACCACCTTTAGTTGGTGTACTAGACTAGTACATCAATCATCCTTATAAATGTTGGCAAAATGAGCTTTACCCAACTCTTTTAAGGAAGCCTCCTCCTCAATAAGGTTACCTTCGGGATCTTCAAGAGACCAGATCATGTTTTATATCCTTCTCCCCGAAGCCACAGCATGAATTTTTTTTGTGTTGGAGTCACCCTGGAGGGCCCATTTGATTCTGCTTTTCAATTGCCAGGTAAGCTGAAAATGTTCCAAGATCCTTTTCCTCTCAGCACTGAGGTGAGACAAATGGGCAATTTGCTCCCTCGTGAGAATACCATTAGAGGGACCTGCTAGGATTGATTCAATAGCAAGTTCGAGGCTAGAGGATGCAGAGTCAATGCTTGTTGATTTAGCCTTTATCCAGCTCTTAGTAGCAGCTTTAAGAATGCAAAGAATGTGACATAGATCCTCAATACCGAGGAGATTATCAACATCGGAGGAAGTGGACCACCAGCGCAGAAACCAGTCTATGAAATCAAGATCTTCGAGCCAAGAATGATTGAATTTAAAGGGGTAATCAAAGGGACCTTTCGGAGTATTCCACTCAAAACATATAGGAAAATGGTCAGAGAGATCCAAACATTTGGTCTAGGTCCTGAAAACCCCCAAAGAGGGAAGCAGGGTATTGGAGATAAGAAAACGATCAAGTCGTTTGCTGATTCCCTCATCCCCAGCTCTACCGTTGCGCCAAGTAAGTCCTGTCTCATGAGGAGCCACATCCACAAGACCTGCTGTCTCAAAGAGAGAAATGAAGTGATTGGAAAGAGGGTCCAGAGTGGCCTTAGAGCCCCAAATTTCAGTAGAGTGGAGAGTGAGATTAAGATCCCCACCTAACACCAGATGCGGTAGGTTAAGTAACCCACCGCGAAGGGCATTGTCCCAAAAAAATTCTCTTTCCCGGTAAGGACCATAAACATTGAGAATATGGAGAGGGTCCGGCATCCCTCAAATAGAGGCCTGAAGCAAAATACCCGCACAGGTTTGGAAGGCCCTACAGTTTGCCTTAGACGGATTCCAAGCAGAGAGTAGACCCCCCGAAAGCCCACGGGCACTGATAGTGCAGAATTCCCAGGAGGGGAGTAATTTCGAGAAAACAAACATTGCAGGGGAGGCACTGCACATGGTTTCCTGCAGAAGGATGAAATTGAGATTAAGGGATTTGAAAAGAGCACGAAGGCTGAGTGATTTGGTCCTGCCTCCCAGACCATGAATGTTAAGGGAGAGGATTAACATCAGGCTATATCCTTTGGGGGAGACATCGCTCTAAGTCCCCTGGAAGAGTTACCTCTGGCCGCATCCTTAATACGGATAGAGAGAGGAATGTAAGGTGGTGAGGTCGAGGAGAGGTCAACCTTGGTATCCCTTTTTCCCTTGGGAGGCTTCCTAACAGTCACATTCGCAAACCTGATGGAGTTGAGGTGAAGGGTGGAGGGAGAGGTAGGGGAAGAGGCCATGAAAATTGAGAGGGACCTCTTGAGAGAGGGATATGAAAACGAAGGAGAGGAGATGGGGATGTGAGGAGGGGTGGCCTGGCCAGAGGGAGGAGCAATAGGTAAAATAGGGGGGGTGACCTGGCCAGAGGGAGGAGCAATAGGTAAAATAGGGGGGGTGACCTGGCCAGAAGGAGGAGCAAAAGGTATAAGAGGGGGGAAGTCCACCATCGAATCAAGAGCAGGTAAGACCGTTTCCAGGGGGGGTCTCTCCAAAATAGGAGAATGTGGGGTGGCAGCGCTGGAAAGAAAGGAGAGTGCCTCCACTTCCTTTGGGGAAGAATCAGGGATCGGAAAGGAATTTGACAGGGCAGGAGAAGTTGTTGCCAGCAGGGGTAACCGAGGAGGAGAAACCGGAGCAGTGTTGGAAGATGACGGAGGAAAGGTTGATTTTTTATGAGTCAAAATCAAATTGTCAACAACCTCAAAGAAAGAGTCAATAACAATATCAGTGGGTGGAGTGGACTCCTTTGAAATACCTGGTGGAGTATGTTGACCCTCCGAGGGGCTGGCCGAGAGCGAAGGCAATCGGATATCACCAGTATCCGAGGTGTTTCCTCCTGAGAATCTGTGAGGGAAAGAATTCCTCAAATGACCCACTGTGCGGCAGCAGCTACATCTAAAAGGCACATGAAGATAGTTGAGCCGCTGGATCAATAAGCGCTCATTGCATAATATCTCCACTTCCGCTGGTAGCCCTCGAGAAATATCCAATTCTACAAGTATTTTGGCTACCCGCTTATCATATACCTGATGAAAGTCATCCTCCACAGATATGAACCTTCCAATAGTATTCCCAATGCCCTCTAGAAAATGTCGGCTCCACAGGGGGAACGGAAGGTGGGGTAATAGCACCCACATGTGACGTTTAGAAATTCTCTCTTTCAAAGGATCGAACTTGGTGTGCCAGCGACCAAGAACCAATGAACCCTTTCCAATGCGCCAGATACCTTCCAGAACTCGAGAACAGTGATCAGCATCGAGAAACACAAACACAATCCAACCATTTGGCAATAAGCTGATGGTCAGGATATAGTCGAAGAGAGGCTTCCAATTCTCCGAAGCCCAGTTGACCCAAGATGCCTTATTCATCCTGCAGTATTCCAAATGACCAACCAGGGCGCGCAAGCAGAGGGATGAGACACGCTCCATGAAAATGTCATGTTCCAAGACATATCGAAATCGTCCCTCCTGTGCCTTAACGCACTTGGACCTCCGTTTCCGGCGAAAGAGCGCTTGAACACCATTCTCTGCCATGGATATAGTCCCACAAAGTCGTTGCGCAGAGGTAGAGGTGCTAACCCCAGTTACCCAAAATAGACCATAGTCCAGAGCCACAATGAAAGGGTTGCTATAAAAAGACAAAAGACAGAAACCAATAAACAACAAAACCCCGTTTCAAGCAAACCCCAGATGCTGTATCATAGCCCGTGGAATAACCAATGTCAAAAGGCGACAAGTACCCAGACAATAGGAAAGAAGGAGTAACCCTAGTTGGGTTAAGAGGGTATAAGTCCGAAACTTCGGGAAGTCACATTCATCCAAAAAAACACAATGTTAACTTATAATTTCCTTCTCATTATTTTTAACCAACCAATTACCACAAATAATTTGTGAAAATTAAAATTACAATTTTTAAATATAAAAATAAATTTAATACTCTTAAATAACAATAAACACTCAATGTATAGATTAATAAAATCACAATTTTTAATTAAAAATATATTTAACACTCTTAAATAACTTTAGTACAGCCAAATTATTCAATGTTAACTTATAATTCCCTTCTCATTATTTTTAACCAAGCAATTTTTAATGCATTTAGATTGCTCTAAGTTGTAACTTGAGTTTACATTATAGCCTTCTATCATTAACCTAACCATAGGCTGATATTTAGTGGGGCGACAGCGATTAGGCTATTGAAGATAGAAAGGAAATTGATATTATCCTTTACGCTTGCTGGAAATCTCATCTTATCCATTCAGTCTCTACCGTGTCATATTATCCACAACCGGGGAGCCAATAGGATGGAACGGATGGAAGCTCTCAAACCAAAGGAGCCGAATTGACAAAGTGAAATACTGGGTTCGATTGTGTAGTGTGTGAGGACCAGAAATCGAGAGCCATGGCAGGAAGCATGCTGGCAACTGCGCCCTCTTCTTCTATTACTGCTGCTACCCATCTCAGTTTCGGAGCCCACGGAGAGGGCAACCCATTGAAAGCATCATCAGTGCAGGCACCCAAAAGCTCGTCGTCGCTTCCCAAGTTGGGCAGTCGAAGATTAGTTATCAGAGCTGAATCGTCGTCTGGCAACGCCAATGGGAGGAGAGCAGCGGTGCTAGGGTTGGGCGCAGCGCTACTTTCAGCCATGGCCACCTCTGGAAGCGCCAACGCTGGCCTGGTTGAAGATCTCCTAGCCAAGAGCGCTGCTAACAAGGTTTGAATATTTCTATATCTTAATCTGGGATGGAATTTAGGGTTGTTTAAAAGTTCTAGGTTCAGAAGATATTTAGGGTTGTTTGTTAAGAAGATATAATTCATATGACAGCAGTTTAGTGTAAGATTCAAAGATTATTGGACGTTTAGGCTTGGTAGTTCAGTCCGTTTTTAGGAGATACTTTAATGTTTTCCAAGTCTATTTTTTATTTGGTTTTCATATTAATAATGAAATTTAGTTTAATTTTGAATTATGTAGACCTTTATAAACATTATTAAGATGTAGTTGTTTTAGCAGTTTTTATCTGGTCAATGATAGGAGCCCATGTTCTGAGTTTTCATCAGTCATTAGATTGATATTGAGAGGGTGTTTTTCAGTTTCAATAGTTTCTCTTACTGGTCTTCTTGTGTAATGAGCAATGTTGGCGATGACTTTAGCGTCTTCCATGAGAATGGAGTGTTCTGCTAATGCAGAGCTTTCTTAGATTTCTTTATCAGACCATGAATGATGTCTCCTTTATGTTCTTTATGTTCTTTTAATCTTGTTAGGGCAGAACCACTGGTTTTTTCTTAATGTACAGACTGGTTTCTCCAATGTACACCTTACTACAGCCACATGGGATCGAGTACACACCTTAGCTTGATCTTCTGCATGGTCTAAAATTAACTATTTTTTCTCAGTCTATCTTAATCTGGAATGGAATTTAGTTGTTTAAAAGTTCTAGGTTTTGAAGATATTTAAGGTTGTTTGCTGAGATGATAGTGGTAATAAGACAGTAATATTGATTTCATCTTGGTATTTTTAGTTTTTTTTCCCAAAATCTGGTAGGATGTTGTATATTTTTTTGGTAGGAAATTTTTTTTTTGTTTGGGTATACTGAATTTATTTCTACCATGAAAACTACATTCTAAAATTTAACCAATTCTGCTTCCTTGTAACTGTCATTACTCTCATGAATCTACCTGTATGCCCTACAGGACCTGAATGACAAAAAGAGATTGGCAACCAGCGGAGCCAACATCGCCCGTGCCTACACAGTCCAATTCGGCACATGCCAAGTCCCTTACAATTTCACTGGCTGCCAAGATTTGGCCAAGACCAAGGTAACTAGTCAGTCTCATCTTTCATATGATTCATTCTCTCCTCTTGTTACTTCTAAATAAATAAATGGACATGGCCATGAAGAAATCTGATTGTCTACTGGTATGGTATTTTTTGTGGGGGGCAGAATGTGCCGTTTTTGTCAGACGATCTGAAACTGGAGTGTCAGGGGAGAGACAAATACAAGTGTGGTTCCAATGTTTTTTGGAAATGGTAAACTGTGAGTGAAGCCTGCTCATAAATATCCAGAACTATTTTGTTAAAAAGCATCTGCCATGGCACTCTGGTTGGATTCTTTTCTTTCTTCGTAACAATCAGATGGCATCAACTTGTTAAGATGAATGCAGTTTGTTAATGTTGTATTACTCAAGAATATTGATATTTATTATGAAAGTTTCGATGTGATACAGTGCAAGTTTAACTGAATTGATGTTTTGTGAGTTAAAGCTCAGAGCATGCTTTACCGAGCCTGGCATAGAATTATAAATAAAATAAATGGTTGTTTATAAATTTTAGTGTTTTTAAAATGTTTAATATTGTAGTTTTTCAATTTTAATTTATATAAATTTATTTGTATATATTCCTTTTTATAATGATGAAATATAAAAGATACCATCACTTTATTAAATAACCTTGAAAATAAACCTATATAAATTGAAAATAAGATTTTATATAACCAACATGTTTGTGATGTAACAATGTATTATTTTTATTACCAACATGTTTGTGATGTAACATTGTATTATTTTTATTTTTATTAGTTGTAATATTTTTAAAAGTTAGTAATTCATAATTATTAGTGATGAAAATGTTTGTTTTTTTGTAAATTGAGAGCTATTCTATTAAAAAAGAAAAAATAATGGTACATACAGGTTACAGATTGACCTACTAGTCACGGAGCACATATTGAGTTTCACATATTGGAATAGTGATAAAAATGGTATGGGATGGTCGTTTAAAGCAATTCTTAATAAATGTGTAGAAGATCAAATTTATAATTAATAACAGCCCTCAAAATCACATCCTTCCTCAACCATTAATTCAACGAAGGGGTGTCACCACTTAAATCAAATAGTAGACCCTACCTCAACCAACATTTGGCATCGAGGATGGAGGAGGAATCAGGACCTGGAGCTCCCAGACCAATGGGCAAACCTTTGGGATCAGTACACTTTAGCCTTGCAATCATCTCACATCCGGATTACTAACAGAGAAGACGAGTTGATCTGGGAGAAAGCACAGCGTGGGAAATACACCCCAAAGATTGGATATCAACATATCTGCTCACAACTCTTCCAAGAGAATAAAAAATGGTGGCAGAAAGGTATTTGGAAGATTAAATGCCCACTGAAGGAAAAAATCTTCACTTGGTGTGTCCTTGCAAAAAAAATCCCTACGTGGGAGCATCTTCAGAAAAGACAGATAGCAGGACCTGGGTGGAGCAGCCTATGCAAGGATGATGAGGAAAACATAAATCACCTTTTCCTTCAATGCGCTTTCTCCAAACAGGTTTGGGAGCACTCAAAGTCATTTACCTCTTCAAATTTCACTTGGACAGGTAGCTCAGTGGAAGAGGCATGGAAAGACTGGTCCCCATCCCCTCATGACAACATAGATCAAAGCCCTCCCACTCATCCACATTTGGGGTCTATGGTTGGCTAGAAAGAGGGTCATATTCCTTGAAAAAGCCAGCACTCCAAAAGAGGTAGCAAGGAAGGGATTGGATATACTTTCTTACTTTCCTCAAGCAAGGAACAGTCCCCCTCCAAGAATCATTGTTCCTGAGCAACTGAACAAAAACATCCCTTGGGATTTTTTAATGGAGCCTCCCAAAACATGACATGTGGGGGAGGAGCTTGCTTATATCTCAACCAAAACCATTACTTCCAAATCTCCTTGGGACTGGGAGCCAGAACCAACAACTATGCTGAGCTTATGACTTTAAAACTCCTCCTTTGTTTTGCAATTGAAAGAAACTGCAGAAAGCTACACATTTTTGGTGACTCAATGGTGGTCATAAATTGGTTAAACAAGACTCAGAAATGCAGAATTACTACACTAGATGCATTATATGAAGAGACAACCAGATCTCTCTCTTTTTCTGAATCAATCTCGTTCAAACATGTCTACAGGGAGCGAAATTCGGATGCAGACAAACTCTCAAAGGCGGGACTAAATCTGCAATGGGGTCACGGGAAAATTTTAGAGATAAAAGACACAGAGGCCTCGGAGTATCCACACAGGCCTTTTATTATTTTGCCTCAGGCCTCAGAGTATCCACACAGGCCTTTTATTATTTTGCCTCACTAAATCTCTATTATAAAATATTTTGGACAGTCTTCAAGCATCATGTAGCTGATCTTTAAGCACATGTCGGACTCAAACTCTTTTTATCTGTTTATAATCAGCTCAAAGGATGGAAAACAATTTCGTCCTGATACTGCCTTACATGGGTATTTTTTCCGGGTATTTTTTCCATCAGACATAACGGTCTATCAAGACTAGTCTTGGTTTTTTCTTAGATCCTAGAAAGGAGGAGAAACTACATCAGAAAAGAGGTGAAAACAGATGTAAATCTGCATATAGCAGAAACAAATTACATACTAGTTTGTATGTAGTTTTTTTATTAATACAAATCAGCTTTTTTCTTCAAGAAAAAAAAAATTATAATTAATAAGAATGAGATGTGAAGATAATTAAAAAATAAAGTAGCAAGAAAATTATAAATATGTATTGAAATGTTTTAAGAAAAGTAATGGGAATGTTTTGTGATAGATGTTATTAAAAGTCCAACTTTTTAAGAAAACACTTTTAGATTGCATCATTTAGAATGACATAAAAAAAATTAATAGAATAAATTTTGCATTCTAAAGTTTAAGCCTATGTTTTACATAGACTAATATATGTTTTATGGTATATGTTTTACATAGAGTAACATAATTTTTATAAGTTTATATTTTCTTATAGTACATGTTTTACATAAAATAACATATTTTTTATAATTTTGTTAGATATAAAACACTATGATTATTCTTTCCTCTTTTATTTAATTATACTTTACCTTTATTATGATCAACTAACTACACAATATGTTATTTATTATCCTCTGCTTCTTAGTGTCTAGTTTTTTTAGCATGGCATCCATATCTTATTAAGAAAGTTTTATTTTGTTATATGCATTCTTGAAGGGTGGTTTGATGTTTTGTAACTTAGTCTACTATATATAGTTTAGAAAATTAGTTGTCGGATGACATGGTATGGTAATATATGTTGCAGTTAAACACTTATCCAATCCATATTAAAGTGCATTAAATGTTTAATTAAGTTTTAGAAGCCCTTGAATGCTTTGTGTTTACATAGAAATCAAAGATTTTAGTTACTCTTGATTGTGAAACAATCATACTCAATTTAGGATATACGCTTCTTGTTAACCCTCATTAATAAAGACCAAAGTTATGGGAATCACATACAAAAGAATTGCCTAAAAATACAATTTTTTTAGAGCTTGTTCGACACTATGAAGAACATCAAAGAAGGAAACATGTCCTCTTGTTCATGTGTGTGTGTGTAATGAAAAGCATTCTCAGTTGGTTGTTAGGAGATGAGTTAGAAGTGCGAACTTGGAAAATAAGACTATGTTAATAATTCTAATGCATAAGCATGTATAGTAACTAAGAAACCATTCAAAACATGGATTTAAATTTCTCAAACAACACATTGGGGGCAAATCAAACAATTCTTTAGTAATCCATTGGAAGGAAATAAAACTAACTATTATCACATAAGAAATAACTTACATATTTGGTCTCCAATCCTTCTCCAAGGAAGGGTCCTTACAGTATCTTCCCAAGGACTCTTTGTCGAAGCAACAATCACTTCCCCTTACACAATGAACACTTTAGACGAATAAATGGAAAAATGAAACTAGGGGAACAAAGAAAGGTGAACGGAAGAAAGGGACTTCTCAATGTTTGGCACAATAGTGGCAACATAACCTTAGAACCATAAATCACTTTTTAATACATGGAAGTGATATATGTATAATTTATTGGCCAAAACTAGGCTTGAGGGTAAGCCAATTCCAATGTAAATGCAAAAGATTCAAGTATGGGAACCCATATGATTGAATTGACCGAAGGTATACCTCCTATTAAATGAGGGGTGATTGGTATGTCTTGTAATCACCCATTCAGTTGTTGAGGTGAGCTTTGGCATTATTGGGTGACAAAATTGCACAAATCATATGCCACTATAGGAGTCACATAGGTATTGAGGGATTTCCCACATGTGTTGCGTGGCTAATAAATGAAATGGCGTGTGACATATATGATAGTCAACCTAAAGTTTGACATGGATTATATATGGTATGAATTTAGCATATAAAACATGCTTTGGATTTCATTTAGGGAGGGAGGGAGGGAGGGAGAGAGGGGGGCAAAGGGAGGGAGGGAGAGAGGGATAGAGATAAAGCTGGATGGAAAACCTCTCTCTCTCAAAAGCCCTGGAGAGAGAGAAAGAGACCTTAATTTTGATATGAATTATCTATGGTATGTATTTGTTACATAAATCATGATTTGGGTTTCAATTAGGGAGGGAGGTGGAGAGGTGAAAATGGATGGAAAACACGTCTCTCTCAAAATCCATGGAGAGAGAGATGGAAAGAGGGGGGAAGGATAAATTGGATGCAAAGCCTCTCTTTCTCAAAATACTTAGAGAGAGGGGGGGGGAGGGGAAATTGGATGGAAAACCACTCTCTCTAAAAATCCTTGGAGAGGGGAGCAGAGGGAGAGAGTGAGGGAAAGAACGAGAGGGAGAGAGGGAGGAGGATAGGNGGTGAAATTGGATGGAAAACCACTCTCTCTAAAAATCCTTGGAGAGGGGAGCAGAGGGAGAGAGTGAGGGAAAGAACGAGAGGGAGAGAGGGAGGAGGATAGGCGAAATTAAATGGAAAAGCTCTCTCTCTCTCTCTCTCTGTATGAGAGAGAGTGCGGGAGATAGAGGGAGAGAGGGAGGCAGAGAGAGAGAAAGAGGGAGGGGTGAAATTAATGGAAATCTTTCTCTCTCCAAGAGAAAGAGAGAGGAAAAATTGCATGGAAAACCCCTCTCTCTCTCTCTCAAAGGCCTTAGAGAGAGAAGTGCAATTGGATGGAAAACCTCAACCATGAAGAATAACATGACATAGTCAGGTCTAGTTATACAATATGGGAGAATGGATGTATAAATGTATCCTATTCATGATACATATAAAAATGAATGTTGTTTCAATCTAACTTAGCGATGGAACAAATGTCTTCTGAGGTGGTATAGAACAATAACAAAGGAGGCTCGCTAAAATAGGACCCTGAACTTCTAAGGAGTTAATGAAGTAAATTAATGCCTGAGGTTTAAAAGGAAATGTTGAATTTAAGCCATACATGTCATGTCCTTAGTCTTTAATTGGATATGGAATGTTGATACCATTTGTACTGATCTCTAGTATGCAATAAATTTTATTTTTGGCCAAGCATATGATAAACCTTCTAGTAAGTAGCCAATGTTGTAAACAATTTCCAAACATGAGGTAACCCCTAATAATGATAATGGGTGCCAAGGTACTAGTATGAATAAACATGGTGAGAACAGATGTGTTGAATTGAAACACCTAAAGGAATCATGTCATAAAGGTGTTGATGTATTTGTACCTTCAGAATGTATTCACTTGTATATTTTATATTGTACCCCGATGTCCCTATCACAAGAATCATTTGTATTTCATTGTACCCCGATGTTCCTATCGAGAGAGTCATTAATATAATAAATTAATGAAAATTCATTAAGGTCAACCCTCCATTGTAAGTCAGGGAAATAGTCCCCACAATTGAGTTGAGGTTCACCCTCCTTGTTGATCAGGGTGCAAAGTCCCCACAGTTGAGGGGCGCTACGGTTATTAGACTCTCCTAGAGATGTTGGCCCTCGTAAGTAATTGTCAAGTGGGAAACTAGTATAAATAGAGAGTCGGACTCTCTATTTGTCACACACACTCACTCAACTGGGGCGCATGAGTGAGAGAGGAAGTGCTCACACAAGTGAGAGAGAGAACAACTATTGGAGATCATTTTTATGTATTTGGGTTTTACTACTACCATTGGTGCTCATTCTATCTCTGAGGAAGTTGTGGGGTTTTCTCCTTTATGGTTTCCCCGAGGAAAATTATTTGTGTCTCTTGTCTCTTGTGATTTTTGTTGTACATGTTATTCTCTCAAATAAGATCCTAGATCATATTGCTTAAATGCTAAAAATCTAACATGGTGTCAGAGCTAACCTGAAAAGAAGACACTGTGTAGCTACAAAAGCTAGCACTTCTTACTTTTTGGGTCTCTCTCCACAATCCATCAGCAAAATGAGGCTAGGCTAACTCTCCATTGAAGGGCGCATCTTTGTGTCGAAGCAGAATTTGATTCCAGACATTTTCAGTTTTTGCTGCGGGAAATTATGGATTTTGACAGAAGAGGAATTTTCGAGTGAGCCCGACATAGGATTGCTCTCCTTGTCAAAATCGAAGTTTAGAGACCAAGGTCGAAGTTTTTGGTTGAGTAAAACTATGCAAAAGTCAAACCCTAGTTTGACCTTGGGCCTGAAAAACCCTAAAATACTAAAACTGGTAGTACTGGTACATTCGCATCCAACGAGTACCTACTCAACATACTTTTGACGGGCCCCGCTACCCCAAAAACAAGAAATACTTGAAAAAAACGCGATGATGAATGTCATCATCACGTTTTTCAGTTATTTCTTGTTTTTGGGGTAGCAGGTCCCGTCAAAACCCTAAAATACTAAAACTGGTAGTATTGGTACATTCGCATCCAATGAGTACCTACTCGGTATACTTTTGACAGGCCCCGCTACCCCAAAAACAAGAAATACTTGAAAAAACGTGATGATGAATGTCATCATCACATTTTTCAGTTATTTCTTGTTTTTGGGGTAGCAGGTCCTGTAAAAAGTATGTCGAGTGGGTACTTGTTGGATGCGGAATTTAATTCCGCATCCAACGAGCTCTCTCGATCAAAATTTGAGTAAAAACACGGGGAGATGTGTCGAAAATATAAACAAAAAAGTAGTTTTTTTTCTTTTCTTCCTCCAAAATTAATAAATATTATTTTATTATTTTAACTATTATTTTATTAATTTTTTTAGGAGGCCCATTTTGAGTTGAAATTTCCTCTAATGTATCATTCTACCCTTATACTTTGATCTTCTATCGGAGGTTTTTCTTTTTCCTCTGTTTATAAGTCGACCTCTTAGGCTCTTACCATCAAGGCATAGTGGGTCAAACCTTCACTGTTCTTTATTATTGTCTATTTTGTCATCAGAGATGCATCCACGTCATTGGCCTTTAATGTGGTATTATTTATTTAGATATCCACAACTAGCTTATCCCAAGGGTCTTGCAAAGAACATAACATATTGATGCCTTTTTCCTCCTTGTTGATTTTGATATCTATAGACAATAACTGACTGATCATAGCGTTGAACATGTTCACATGCTCTGTAACTGAGTCACCCTCACCCATCCTCAGAAGATACAATTTCTTCTGAAGAAACAACTTGTTAACCGTATATGTCGACTAGTACAAGTTACCCAACTTTTCCTGCAACTTCATTGCAATGTCTCCTTTTGAGAAGTTCAACTATACAAAATATGCTAAGCAAATTTGGATGGGATTCTTTTCCTTTCTATAAATATTTTTCCAGTTTATTCATGGGTCGACTGCAATCCATTGTTATTGATCTATAAGGAGATCTTCCATTTTAAGCTTCCAAAGCTCAAAATTTTTCCCACTAAACTTTTCAACTTATAACCTTGATGTGTTGGCCATTCTACTATTGAATCAATATATCTAAAGAGTCCAATTATAATGGGTATTCCCCCAAATCCAAGATCAAGCTAAATACCTTAGCAACAAAGGGGTCTCCCTACAACCAAGTATAGCTCTAATAACAACTATTGGGGATCTCTAATATTGATTACAATATTTTTGTAATTTAATTCATAAATTTAAACATATTCACATAAACAATGGCATATAACAACATCAATGCATAACATATAAATCACACCGTAAATTCGATATCAGGAAAACTAGTAAACCAATGAGCTTTCAACTCATCTATTATCAAGAATAAATTCCCTACATTTGGATGATACCAACAGAGACCAACCGATACTCATTGTCACACATGTGCTACAATCATGATACAACTACTCATCATATTACATAGCCATTACATCTTATTTATAGATGCATTATAATTAACTGCTCATTAATGGCGGTCCATAGCCTTCTAACCAAATATGGTCATTTTTCCTTGACTAACTCTACCATAGTAGACTATCCATTGATCTTCTAGACATCTAATTGTCTTTCAAATTCATGCCCCATCAATCATTCATTTGTTATCAACCAGACAACTATTCCAATCGGTCGGCTGACCAGACTTCCCCTTCTATTTCCTTCAACTACAATCGACTTAAACCATTTGACTATCAACTTTTTCTAGTCGATCTACATGCAAATAATATAACATTCCCAAAATTGACAACATTCTCCTTATCCAAGAAGCTATTCGTTCAAGTAAAGTAAGGAAAGAAATTGGAATGGTAATCAAATTGGATATTGAAAATGTGTTAGACTAGGTACGTACTCATTCCTTTCTTTTGCGGTTTTGAAAAAATTTAGATTTTCTAATCACTTTGTTTAATGGATAATAACTTGTATTGCAAGACTGTGGATTGACCCCTTAGTCAATGGAAGACCTGTAATTTTCTTCAAAAGCAGTCAGATGTTGCGGCAAGGGTGGTCACTTCCCCCTCTTCTATATTTGATTATGGTTGAATCTTTGAGTAGGAAATTGGATGTTGAAAGAAGAATGGAAACCCTTCCAGGAATCTTGATTATTAGAGGGAATAAGGAGTTGAACCATTCTCAATTCGTAGATGATACTCTTTTCCAAGGAGGGGCCTCTCAAATAATTGCAACTTGATACAAAAGAGTTTTGGATCGTTATCTCAATGTTTCAAGAGGAGCAATGAATAAGGGGAAGTGTTGCATATATGGATGGGACATGATCTCTTGAAGACTTATATTAATAGAATCTAATTTACAATTCAAGTGGTCTGCAAACTAGAGATCCTTCAATTATTTAGGTATCCCATTCTTTCAAGGAAAGTCCAAGTCTATATATTGGCAAAAAATAGTCAACAAAATAAAAGAAACAATGGAATAATGGGGATAAAATGGATAAACCCAACCAGAATAATTCTTGTGCTAGAATTGGCTCTCTTAGCCTTACATTTATTTCAAATTTCTTTCCTTTTGGCCCCTATAGGGGCGCTGATTCAAATCTCCTTTCTTCAATTTTTTTTTATGGTAGTGGGGAAATTCCAATTCCAAGAGATTTAATTCGATAAAATGGGGAACGGTTTTGCATCCATATAAACATGGAGGTCTAGCAATAAAATATCCCACTTGAATGAATAAGTCTCTTGGTGCTAAGATAATTTGGCGTCTAGTCTCTAGCTAGAAGGCCTCCAATGTATCTCGACCTCAATAAATGTGTAATGTGTCCATAGAATAAACAGCAAATGAGAGAGAATGGTCCCCTCTAAGTGGATAAATCTTGTCAAGATAAAGAGCAAAGAGTCCCCCAAAGGGTAATGTCCTCCTCCAAAGGCGGAAACGACCTCAACCAAGCATATAATCATGATCAGCAAACCCTTAAAATATGGTAGTCCCGCAAATCGACAATAGAGAAAGTCAAAACAACAATGTCCTCCTCTAACGTGGATTAGCAAAGAATGGATCCAAGGAAATGTACTCCATTAAGAAGCTCAATAAGGTGAATGCGCCCACTAGCATAGCATAGATATATGTGCAAATAACATCAAGGAGTGGATTTCTATACACCCTTTGACCTCATAAATGGTCAACCCAAACCATGTCCACATATTAAAAAACTCGTAATCTCCATGTTCCAACTCATCAATTTAAAGATAGATCCATGAATCAATGATAAGATCATGCTTCCACACATGCCAATAGAGATGGATGAAGGCACTACAACAAAATACCCTTTTGGGGGTGATTTTGGCTTGTGGTGGTTTTGCTAAAACCCCCCTCAAAATGTTTTTAGGTCTTTGGGGGTGGTTCTTAAAAACCCCCCTCAAAAGTCCCGAAAATTGAAATTTTTGGAGCGGTTTTTAAACCCCCCCCCCCAAAGTCCAATTCTCAGGACTTTTGGGGGTGATTTTTAAACCCCCCCCTCAAAGTCCAATTCTAGAGACTTTTGGGGGCGTCTTTTTAAAAACCGCCCTCAAAAGTCCAATTCTTAGGACTTTTGGGGCAGTTTTTAACCCCT